>JAJGQW010000124.1:0-108395 GCA_020745705.1 Hemiprocne comata
ACTCATAGAAGAACTTGCAGTCATGCCTTAAGGTCTAAACAAACAGTTCTTCACTCTCCTCCATTTTCACCGCAGTAATTTTGACGCTGCCACCAGTGTCAAACTATGACATAGATTTAAAAATCCCAGTCCTGAGGAAATCTGGAGCTAATAGATTGCTGAATGTGATCTTGCTGAAGAGATCCCTTGGTCCCCTTTAACTCCATCCTAGCTGCCCTATTTAGGAACCTGACAGGTAACAACTACTAAACACGAATTCAAAAACATGAATTTATTGCAAACATTAAGGTTATGTCTGGAGGATGGCTCATCTCACAGTATGGCTTTCACTGGCTCCTTCCTGCTCTTTTACATTCAGTACATCGTGTGCTTATGACTCTAACTAAGAATTCTGGCTTTAAGTGTAATCTTGGAACAGAAGGTATCTGTGACCTATTAGCTATGGTGGAACTCAGCGTAATGCATATGGCTGATCCAATGCCCTCCCACAGAGTCTGTATTTGGAAGCTCTAACTAGTAAACTAAGGGAATATTTATGATTTTCCATTTCCAAGCAGCTGGCCTGTATGGAAACAAGGTGCCTTGGCACAGAGAATTAGTTATGCCCACATAGATTCAGTGTGACTGATTATTTGCCACACAACAGTAGAAATCTGCAAAACGTGTCATTTGAGAAAAAATGGCTATCCCAATTCTGGCAAGAATTCTTCTCCATCATTTACTCAATCAAATCCTTTTTTTTTTTTTTTCAGAGATAGAATTTCAATGGCTCAAGAAAAACACCATACTTAGGCACAGACTCAGCAACAAAAAAACCCACAAACCAACCTGCGGCGAGAGCTCGGACTAAGGCACCACGACCAATGTGATCCAGCGAAAGCCTTTTATTGTAAACAAATGCCTTGCTATATGCCTCATTGCCCAGTACACACACAGTAAGCCATCCTACTATTGGTTAAATGCTTTGTCTACGTGAACATTGCTTCAGTCTGACTGGTGCACCGTTACTGTCCATATACCTGCTTCTAATACATGATTGGCTACTAGCCTAAGCACACAAAGTCCTAACATAGCATGATCTCAGCAACTTTGCTATCTCGTTCCTTCTTCTGCAGGTGGGAGTTATTTCTCTTCTGCTAGCTTTCTTCTTTCCCAGCTATGATTATCCCTCCGTCAGCCTTGAGATAACAGTAGTCCAGCTAAAGTCTCTATAGCACAATTAAGCTTTTATACCAAAGGCTGGATTGCTCACATGCCCATGCTCTGCAAGAAAATCCTCCACGCCAACCCACCCTACAAACAGTGTTATCCTATTTTTCCTCTGAAGTAGAGAAATTAATTTTGATCGTGTGTGGTTGCATTCTTCTGTTTTGATTTACGACATTTTACATGCATCAGTTCAAAAAGGCCGAAACATTTTCTTCAGATCACTGTGATTTTAAAATTTTATCCTCTTGAGTGTGACAATTAGTTGCTAAGATGTTATAGGTACACACACAATGGAGCTAAATTTCTTTTGCCCTGTAAGTTCATCACAATCAAGGAGGAGAAAGAGAAAATGTGATGAGACTATTTTTGCTTCTACTGAAAACAGTTGTTTTCCCTTTCAGTTAAGAATGTTTTTCCTCTGATTTATCTAGCCATTCAAGCTCTCAGGAAGAACCTGTGAAAATTAATACTAAGAGGCCAAGCATCTTTAACACCTCTGAAAACACTTCTGGCTCCCACTGCTCAAGGTTAGGTCAAGATCCGAAAAATTCTGATCCCTTGCTTTACACCAGACAGGATTACACAGAAGGAAAGAATTTCCTACCACGCAGCATGAGTTAAACACATTAAAATGCTACATTTAAAAAACAACAAACAACAAAACAACTAATAAAATTTTTTTCCAAACACACACTTTTTCCAAACAAAGGCAATTATTCCTTTTGTTTTGTCCCTTTTGTTAAATACCTTATACCTTTACTGCAGTGGAGAGAGACTTTTTCATTATTAATGTCTAAGGAGAAGGTTGCTAATTGCCAGTTGTCTGCAATTGTTTCACATCAAATATTGTACCCGATCGTCCACATTATTCTGTGCTTGCCTTTAGCTCACAAGATTTGAGAGCTGAAGCTTTGACTTAACCCAAAGCACTTTGCAGACGTACTGATGAAATCCCCTCCAGAGCTTTCTCTGTGCAGCTCTGCTATGAGTGCAGCTTGGTGGAAGAGGGCAAGCAGTCTCTACCACCAGGCAGCTCCTTTCTCACCAATACAGTCTCAATTTTTGTCCTCAGTGAATCTGAGAAAACGAGTTACCTGTGCAGATCTGTGCAGCCACTGTCACCTGCTTCCTCCTCCTGATGCAGCTCCCAGTTTGTCTTTAGCAACTTCCTGGTCCACGTTCTATAAATTACCATACACTTGGTTTTCAACGCAGAGTTTACCCCTTTATTTAGAAGAAAATGGATGATGTACCAGGCTCTTAACTACAAAGAAAGGAAACTACTGCTTTTGACCACACCAGAAATAAAATCCTGTTCATCCTTCCCTCTCATCTAGAGGTGGACGTCATGTCACTGATGTGGAAGGGAACACCAGAAATAATACGCACACGCTGCATGAAAGGGAAGCTGCCACTTTAGGCACCATGAGGACTGACATACAGAAGAGACCTTCCTAACCTGGACTTAAAATAAGCAATGCAACTTTTCTTCCAGAGATGGGCAACTCTCATAAACCACAATCTCTCCAGAGAAAGGCATCATCCAGCTGATGTCAACCAGTAACCTAACTCAGACCACACCAGCCTTTAGAGCCTGGGACCTACTCATGGCTGTGTAAAAAGTCCAACCAGTGACTGCCACGCTGAGATCAACAAGTGAGCAGAGATGGAGAGCTAACTCTCTTAACCTCCATAAAGATGGTCTCTTCTGGTGAAGTGTCTGAGGAAGCAAATCCACTGGCTACATTGCAACTAAGAGAAAGACACATCCATGAGGGGCTACTAAGCCAAGTGCCATCTATCCAGTAAGGTATATGAACCAAATCAAGCACAACACAAATTACTGGCAGGGAAAAGGAAAAAACAAACAAAAAAACAAACAAACAAACAACAAAACAACAACAAAAAAACACAAACAAGAAAAAAACAAATCAAAACAAAAGACAAAAACCCAAACAACCGTCACACCTATAGGTAGTTACACAATACTAATCCAATAGAAGATGTCATCAAGGAAAAAAAGGACTGGATTCTATCCAACTTGGCTAAAATATACTGGCTGAATCCTTAAATAACAGCTAAAAGAGTGCCTTCCTGCTCTAATACATTTGTGATTGAATACTGTTTAGGCATATCTTCTGAATTTGTTAACAGCTTCTCAGGGAGCTTTTCAGCAAGTATAGGTTAATGTGCACTTGGAATTACCCATTTGGTTTGTCATCTCACCTTCACGTGGTTATGCCCATCACAGGAACCAACACGCATTTGACATCATTTCAGGAAGGGCTTAACAATATCTTATGTCGTATCATTTAGAGGAGGTCACTTAAGTCAGCCTTTCACATCCATGTATGACACCATTAAATCCAAGTGTTTAAAACAAGATTTTATTAAGATTAGACAGTGAGACTAGGGATACATTGTTATTTTACCCACAAGGGACTGTCAAGCGTCTTGAACGGTCAGCTTCACACTGATGCTGATTTCAAAGATTCACTGCTGGAGAGTCTTAATTAGGCAGCAGCGTTCTAACAGAAAGTTTAGCCCCCTCTGAACTAACATTTCCTGAGCAGCTTGCCAATTCAAAATACTTTATTCTTCATACGTTGTCAGTTTAGGCTACTTTGCTCTACTACATCATCCTGAATTAATTCTGTCAGCATCACATCACATCAGTCCAGCAGACTCTCAAGCTGAGCTCTCCTGCTCATGTGGAAAACATACAGGAAAGCCTTCTAGGACTATCAAAGGAAACAACAACAAAAAAAATTATCTGTTGCAGAAAACACAACCATCAACTGGTTGTAATGTGCAGCTGCGCTACCACCTGCAGCAAGTCTGAAGTTTCCCCATCATCCCTAATCATTAGGGAGTGCCAGCAGGGAGATTCATCATCTCACAGTATCTAGAGTAAGCAGACCAGGAGTTTCCTTCTTTACCACTTCTCATAATTTGTGTGTTTATTTTTGTTAGCATTGCAATCAAACCACTGAGAGAGTTCAGGGCCAGACCAGACCCTGTTTTCTTGGGCTGATCCATTCAGGGTCTAAACAGAAGCAAAAACATTTTCTGTGCCAATCAGTCTTACGGATCCTGGATGAAATAAAAGCCAAAATTAATCAAAACAAGATGCCACACAAAAGCCTTCTGGTTTTACCGGTACAGGCGATGGGTATGTGCAGCACTGGTATTGGAAATTAAATTCTTGGTGATGTCTAGCTCAGTGAATGGAGAGGTATGGGTGCCAGTTTTTCCACTTGCATTATGACATGGAGTTCAACTTCCCAATATTTGTGGTGGGATTTCCAGGAGAGTTTACTCACACGTACACATTTGCAAGTAGGTAACTCACTACAACGCTTATTCCTAACCATGCCTTGCTGTTGGCTCCAGGCAGAGGTTCTGGAACCTCTTCATTTTCATAGATTTTGCCAAGATACTTGCTATGAAACAGTTTTGTTGACTTGCAATTTTTTGTGCAACAAAAACCCCAGCATTCAATATTACTTAGGTGAGAGTTCCTTTTTTCAATCAATAAACCCATGGGTAAATACTGTGTCTTGAGGTGCAATTCCCAAAACTTCTGCATCCTCTGAGGGTTTCTATCTGCAAGGGTAATGCTCTGATTTCCATACCTAAGACTATTCTGGAGAGAAGTATTCCCAGTTTTATCTCTTTAGGTTTCCCCCTCATGATATGTATTAAACACCCACTGGAATACAGACTGGACCTCAAGGCCCCACTTGCTAGAGACCACTCCTGGGGCTCCATTTCCATAACCAGTGCATCATCTGAATGAAATTCTGTCCAACTGAATGCGTATTTACATTTCTTATGGAAACCCACGGGGTTAGCACAGCTTCATTAGGATCTGTCTAAAGTAGATTAACTCTGAAAAGGTAAATTAAGCATCTTTAGATATGGAACATGTCTCATTTTTTTTCAAAGTGGGACTATTAAATTCACTTACACTCCATGTTAGTACAATAATTACTTAGTTAGTGGAGAAAAGAGTGGAAGGTACAATTAATCTCCTCCTGGAGATGCTCTTTAAGTTCAATCTTCTATTGTCTCACTTTTAGCAAAAAAGGAAAAAAAAGAAAAAAAAAAGAGAAGGGATGAGGGGAAAAGAGAAAAAAACCCACACACCCCACTGTTTCATGAGGAAAACTTGCTCACAAAAATAAAGATTCTAATTTTATATTTTACAAAAAAACCCAAAACACACACACACACACACACAACCCCCCCCTCCCAACAAACAAAACCTAAAACCCCACCAAACACTATGCAACTATTAGTAAGTGTAATCGTGTTCTGAAGAACCAGTCTTGCCTCTGCATTTATTCCCAGACACGGAGAAGGAATCTGATAGAAATCTCTCAAAAATCAATCCAACACTCAAAAGAAAACCCAAACTTGCTACAAATGCTACACACACACAAACAACCAGGGGGATTATCCAAATCAGACATGACACTTTTAAAACCAGACGCCAGTCATGTGCACCTAAATGCCATTAAATTTCTCTTTGATGAAGGTACACTGAGTAACAGATTTTATAGAAAAATTAATACTGATTCTGTTGAAGGAAAATAAAACACGACACAATCCAGATTCTCAACTCAGTGTCCTTCTCAGGACGCAGTGGGGCAGCTATGTCAGCTGTACCCCCCAGTCTTACGTCGTGCCAGGCTGCTTTACCCAAGCAGTTTATGACAGTTCCTTTCATTCGATGAAAGCATTAGAGCACCTATGAAATCACACAGGCAAAGCTTTACTAAAACACAATACTTTATACCTGTTCTCCACGGCAAAGTTAAGCAAAGATCCATGGACATGAATAAGAACGTAGGACTAACGTGCATGAATCTCTGCTTATCATCTTGATATCCACAGCACATGGCAATCAAGATACCAACCTGATCTGCTGTGTTTGCACGTTGCCATAGACCCTCATCAGTGAGAAACAGACCAAAAAATAAAAACACGGTCACAGAACTGACAGAAGATATTTCACACAGATTGGAACAAGCCAAGAACCTTCTCTCACATGGCAACTCAGTTGTGCTCTGAACTGGACAATTCATGTCATTAGGGAACACAGAAGTCACAGCCCTCATTGAAGCATCTGGAGAATTTTGCTGCTACAATAACTGCGACCAGTCCAGAATACCCAAGGACAAGTCAAGGTTGCATCCTTCACTGCTGCCTCTAGATCTTGCTGAATAAACTTTTATGTATTATGGGTGTGGTCTCTCTAGATCAGACTCTATCTCTTCATTTTCACTGCATAAGCGTCGCTTTACTACGCTGCAACAGCATCTGCAGGCTGCTAATGCAAGATCACTGTGTCACTACTGGACAAGGGCAGGTATCCTACTCTGAAGAGCTTAAAATCTAAGGAGCAACTTAAGGGGACTGGTAAGATTTACACAAAAAGAATCTGCTATATTAATAAAAGAGGAGTTTTCCAAATCTGGTCAGACCTTCTACCAAAATTTAAGAAAAAATTTAAAAAGGAATTAGTAACATGTTTTTCCCTCAATGCATTTGTAATCCAGCTAGATACTGGAACTCAAAAATGGCTCCAGGTAGTTTTTAGAACACATACATGGATTCTGTCTTCAGTTTGCTGTGTCTACGTGTGTGCTGTGTGCAGTTAACACACAAATTAAATGGATTTGCTTGATAACTGAATTCAGAGAGGTTGTAACAGACAATCAAGATTATCAGAAGACAAAAGCAACGTGTTATACAGTGAAACATTCATGTCCCATGCAGCAACGTATTAATCAGAGGTATAAAATAAGAGCAGGTCACATGACAGTTCACAAACTCTCTTAAATGGAATATATAAATTCAGAGGAATTGAAGTTGTGAGTCTTCAGATTCATAGGGATGTATTACCTCCATTTAGTATTGGTTAAAGAAGTTCTATGCAAACCATCATCATGTGCCTTGATGCCTACTTTTTTTTTTTAACCTTTCATTTGCAAGGAAGAATTTCTACAAAGTGGGACATGGGAAAGAGTCCTAGAAATACTGGCGTAGAACAAACCACTGAGAACAAAGATTGAAAGTGCATGGCTGATCCCAAGGAATTCTACTTTATAAACTATTCCCATTCTTAAGAACTCTTCCATGATAGGCAGCACAGAAAAACTTCAGGTAATGCTCTGACTTAAAGCTTCTTAACCAAAAGAGGTGTCTTATCACAGCCCAAGTGTCTCGGGCAGAATTTGTTCACAGCAGAGACTCCTAAAAGGGAAGAAGTAGCAGTTAAGATCTTCTGTATTTGCAAGCAGGCCATCCAGTTCACTCTACATAATAGCTATCTGAGCTTGTTGTAAACCTTACTTCCAAGGGAAATCTATCTTTGAGCCAAGGGTTAGATTTGATACAGCTCAGCAGTGCAACCTTGCCCTGTGCCTGAGAAGACTGCTGAGCTGTGTGAAAGATCTGTGAAAAACTAGAGAGAACTAAGCAAGTTAACAAGGTACAATCACCGAGAGAGGTGAGGCTGCTGAGACGGCGACAGTACCTCCTGAATTCAAGAGGAAAAGCCAGCATGAGAAGGCAGAAAACCATAGGGGCGGGTGGAAAACAAACCACAGCTATCAAACAGGAAGACAGCAACTCAACGAGATTCAGCCTGCTTCCAGAAACACTGAGGAGGCAGACTTCACCTGACCCATGACAAGGTGTCTGGCCAAAGCTCATCAACAGCCCCTTGGGATGGTCAGTGCAGCACCAAGTTAGCTCTTGCAGCTCCTGCATGTCCAAGCCAATCAAGACATGCTTTGGACTGGCAAACACATCCTGTGTGCAGGACCTCTCTGCACACAGAAGCTGCTCGAGCAAAGTGACCCTGCAGAGAGATCGTACACTCATGAAGCAAAAAAAGAAGCTTGACCTGAAAAGGCTTTAGGGGAAGAAAGAATAAAACAAACAAACAAAACCAAACAAGCAAACGCCCCCCTGTCGCGGACCGATAGCAATGGCTATCGGATGTCAGGATGCTTCCGCGACTATCCCCCCCCCCCCTCGGCAGGGAGCAGACAGGTCCGTGGATGGGACCGCACCCCAGAGGGTGCAGTGGAACGCCCCCCCTCCCCCACGCTCACAAAGACCAATATGTCGCTCACACAACCGGAGGTTTATTGAAGGACCAAGGCTCGGGGAAGGTTATCTAGGTATATATATCAGGGGTCTATGGAGTTAGTAGGTGCACTCCCCGCGGAAGAGGTGAGGGAGGATCAATGGAAGGGAAGGGTAGGACGTGAAGCCTGAGTACCAAGTATGGTGTGTAGGTGTACCCGTGTTACCCCTTCTGTACTGCAGACGTAACCAATGTCCGGGGAGCCAGCAGCGGCGGTGACGGGACGAGCGGGGCGTGCCCGGCGGCGAGTTCTCTGACAGGCGCGGCCCTGTAGACACCACGGCACGACAGTCTTCCCTGGCACCGGCGAGCAGCAGCAGGCAGCGATCCAGACTCCGCTTCGAGCGGCGAGCAGGAAGGCAGCGAGTCCCCGGCTCCGCTTAGAGCGGCAGGGCGAGAGGGGGGGGGAGACGATTCCCCCGCGGGCGAGCACCGGCCCCCCCGGGCACAGCCGCATCCGACAGGTGGCTCGGTGGGTCCAGCGGCTCCACCGGCACAGCCCGCCTCCCTTCAGATAACGTTCTCCTTTGGGATGTGGCCGGGTGCCCGGTCTCTCAGGGGGAGGAGTCCGCTATCTGTCTTTCTGCCACGGCTGTTTCAGTCTGGCCTTGGTTACAAGAGGCACTTCGCTGGCTTGAAAGGCATTCCATTGTGTGGGGGGAGAACGAGTCCGTTCCCCACCCCCCCCCCCAAAAACAAACAAACAAACAACAAACAAACAAACAAAAAAACAAACAAAAACCAAACACCACCAACAACAACTTAACTGTTTTTCTTATGTACATATGTATGACATGGCTGCAGCAGTTCCACATCCTGGAAATTCCCTCTCTGTAACTCAGAAGAAAGGTTTAAGCCATACCCCACATTTTGGAAAGAAAACTTTTGGTGGTGAGCTGCCAAGAGTGCCAGTTTTGGGTTAAAAACAAAATACAATGTCATTATTTAAAAATAAGCATGACTATAGCTCAACATCTCTTAGAGCAAAAAGACAAAATCCACTTAATTTCTGTTATACAGGAGGACTATCTAAAACCAGTATTTTTTAAGACACCTTTTAGGAAAACTGTATTAATAATTATTTTCTTCTCCTTTAGTTTCCCTGAAAACAATACTAAACTAGTAGCAGTATCCAAGTGCTGACATAATAGTAAAATAGTCAAAGAAGTGGTCTCTGGCAAGTAAATTACCAGATTAAACTGCAACACTGCTGCTTAAGCTACCAAGGCCACAACTGAGGAAGCACTCTTGCTTAAAAATACACAGCATCATGTTCTCATTGTTATGAGGGACGTGAGCTCACAGGTCCTACAAGCTCTTCAGCAGTCCTACACCAAATTGGAGGCTGCCCACTACACAGATTCCCACACAGGCTGGGCAGAGCAAAGGGCTGCCGTGCAGCAGCATCTGGGCTGTACAGTCCCAAACAAGGGGCTGTGGCACCTCAACACTCCTGGGGAGGAGTAAAGCACTCTAGGAAAGACGAGGAGTTGAGCAACTTGTGACCACTAAAAAAAGGCCACCTCCTCCCACCTCAGCTTCATTCCCAGTCTTGCTGTTTTCTCTGCTGTTCCATGGTGTTTTCTGACCTTATTAAGCTAATTGCAGCGAGGCAGAAGATTACAAGGTGAATAGTTTCCTGCTTGTGCAGTGAGCACCCACGCACAGGGAGAAGAAGGGAAGGTGGCACTCCAAGATGAGCAATCAGCCTATCCTGACACCTTACCCTTTGCCTAAAAGGAAATGTTTGGGTTTTTCAGGGGTTTTTATATTCTTCAAGCAAATTAAAACAGTGGGTTGATTAAATTCCTGGCCATCTACCAGGTCCTTAAGAAAGGAGTAATGACAACTGAGTAACTGGCAAGCCCACAACAGCTCCATTTCTCAGTAATTTATTCTAACACATGCTTTTTTTTTTTTCCCCTCCAGTATTTCACTGAACAGAATCTAAACTGGAGTTAAAACAGTTCCTTTAAGTTATTTAGTGATTAGGGTATTTAATCTACTTATTCTCAAATTGCAGAAAGAATCAGAACATTCAAAATTATCCTAGTAAGCTGGCAGATCAGAAATTCCCAAACTACAGTCAGACCACTAGCAGAGAACATGAAGAGACTGTACCGAGAAGAGAGATGATGTTATTCACACCGTTACTATAAAGTTGCAACAAAACCAGGTGCAGATGAGTTCCATTATTTTGCCAATAGCTTTGACTCTAAGCAGACCAGCATCACCTGGATTTAAAACCTTAGTCTGAGAAGCTGATTTGGATACAATTTCCCTTGGCCTTGACAATCCAGGCATGCCATCATGAACAACCTTCCAAAGTTAATTCCTTATATCAAGTAAAAAGAAGTGTACAGAATTACTGTGGTTCTAGCTAGTAAAAAATTAAGCATCACTTGATTTTTCTTTTCATGGCCCAGAACAGCAAGGATTATTGCTTAGCAGCTTTTTGTTTTTAAGAGGTAGCCACTTTAAGGTGTGCATGTGGCTGTTACACTACTTCTACTTTCACATTCCTTCTTACTCTCAGCCTCACAATAAAGACCAAGACATGGGGGAAGGAAGAATAGTAAAAAACAAAACCAAAACAAACCATCTCAGTTCCTTCCTTCTCCTTCTGCTAGTAACTGCAGTTTCACTCCAGTGGTGTTGAGGTGAAACACCAGTGGTTCACGGTAGAGTTGTTTGCACTGCAGCTTTGGCTCAGCTAATAAGCCAGTTACCCAGTCACATCATTTGATTAACCACCACCATCACAGGCATCCAACAGCTTTTCTAATGGCAACACCTAAAGCAGCCATACAGCAAATATGCAGATTGTTGATGGACACGAGGACTCTGAGGTTGCTGCAGATCAGCACCAAGATTCCTGAGCAAGAGCGAGCTACTCCCTTCTGATCAGCCAGATCTTGTCCCAGCATCCCCGTGAAGAGGCATGTGCCCATTTAGAGGTGACATTTTAGGCTTCCTTTCAGACGCAGCAATTGGAAACCTCCCACTGCAAAGATTCTTCCTCCTTCACTGTACTAGTGCTGTTAAAGTGACCAGTAGGGCAGTGGCAGACATACTATGTTCAAATGTCTTGCTAAGGACCAATTTCAGAGTAGAACAAACGTTTTCTATCCCAAAAGACAACTTCACGTATACACAATTATTCTGGCAAACAATTTGCCCGTTTTGCTTCTTGACGAAGGCACATTTCTCAAACAAATATTTCCATTTGAAATACATAATTTAGTAGCCTAAGTAGAAACTGAAAAGCATAAATTTGAGTGTTTATTGAATCCCAAATAATTCTTCATTTTGCTTAGTGTGACATCATTTATTCCATGTTCTGTAAATCAGAAACACGATGTTCACCCAGTTGTACTCATCATCATGGAATAGAACATCTGTCCACCCTTGCTCTGTGAATAGCTTTGTTTCTGCAGATGGTCTAGCAAAGCCAATGAGTGCACTGTCTACACAGGCACACGCAGACAGACATCAGGTACATAAACAGCTCTACCAGGACGTTAGGTAATGAAGTTTGGGTTCATTAAAATACTGCAAAAAATAGAGGAAGCCAATTGTGTTCACAGATGAGCAGCTTGATACCTGAGCACACACCCTCCAACTTCCTATGAATACAACTTAGTGCAAATGTGATGATGCAGACATGGATCCTGCCAAGCCTCACTCACCTCACCAATACCCTTCAGGACATTTCCAGTCCAGTCGTGACCAGCAAGTTCAGTCACCCAAGCTAAGCTCTTCTGACCAACAGAAAAACATGCTTTTGTCATCATGTGTGTCTAGAGAACACATTTCTTATGAGGCAACTTCCTGTGGATCAAAGAGATCGGTAGGTCTGATCAGTTTATCTGTGCAAGTTTTAAGTTTACTTTGCAGGATTGGGTGAAGTGTTCTCACTCACTCAAGTCATGTAAAGTTCTCACTCATCTAACTGTTTTTGAAGAGTTTTTGTTCACAGAACTCTACACACTTGGAAAGCTTTGTTGACTCTACCTTGGACTTCACCAGCAAATGTAATTCACAGGTTTAAAGACACAATTGGTCAAGTGCTTCTGCTTTTCCCAGCTGTATTTTCCAGTTCTGATAAATGCAGGAAATTCTTGAAGTTCAGGGGGTTTTGTTGGGTTTTTTTGTTTGTTTTTTTTAAGTATTTGTCAGATTTTTTTTCCATTTCTTTTTGCAGCTCAGGGAAAACAGGCACATTTCATTAAAGTACCCAAATATTTTTTAAAGATCTAAACTACTGTGGGAAATCAAATTCAGGGAATACCCAGCTGTTCCAGCAGAAACACCCACACTCTTGGGCTCTACGGAAGATCACCCGGAAACATAACAGATACTTAGCGCAAGTTCAGTCATTCCACCAGCACAAAAGGGAACGTGCAACAGTGTTAAGCAAACAAGAGCCACCCCAAAACCTCTGGCAACATAACCAAAAGGGGGTTGGTAGGTTGGAAACCAAGTGTTTAGGTAATTTAAATCTTGCTTCCAAAAGTCACGTTGGAAAAAAACACCATCAGGAGAGCTACTGTTACAAGCTTAACTATCTGGTGTCATGACCACTCAAAGAAAGAAAGAAAAAAAACAGCAACAAAAACCACAAAACACAACCCATACGTGCTCAACTGTTTGTAAACATTATTTGACATTTCGCTGTCAAAAAAACCCCTCTCAAGACATTCACATTTTATATTGAAGAGCTTTATCTTAATAGAATACAAGTGAAAGCTTGGGAGAAAAGGAAGGGAAAAAGCAAGTCTGGAATATGCTGAGGCACTGAAGATAAAAACTACCTTGCTATACACAGTGCTACACCGATTGTTTCAGTTAATCTCTTGTTTAGAACAAGCACAGGCAGATTCGGTGGCAGCTTTAAAACATTTCTAAAACTTCTTATGGAATACTAATAAGAGATCATTTGGTACCAGCTAAGCAGTGTGAACTTGTTTAAAACTGACCTTTCCCCAGCCCTGCCACACCACAACTCATCAGCCAGTTACAGTGCCCAGATTAAGCGCAGAGGCCAAAAATAACATATGCTAGATTCGTTTATTTCCTTACTCTATTAAAACTACTTTCCATAATTCTTACTCCATTGGCACGTTTTCAAGATTCAGTTGTCAGGTGGAAGATGGATGTCTTTCAGAGAAAAGCTGCAAAAAATAAACAGGTAAAAAATAACAAGTTCTACAAAACTAAAAAAGCTGTTTGTTTGTTTGGACTCCATTGCAAATTCTGGTCGTGGTTGGTCTGACCAAAAACTAATTAAAGAAAACAAAAGGCATGGAAGATGTGCTTTGAGCTCAAAGCCCCTAACTGTGTATAGATACAACATGCAGTTGAATGCCATGAATGGAATACACAGCAAGTTAATACTCTTTAAAAGATCGTAAATGTACAGTGCAAGGAAAAGAAATTATTCAAAGAAAGCCTGTTCTAAATTAACATTGACAGGAATCCAAAGCTTTCATCAGGAAATACATCATGTATTGGACTCGCTGCATTCTTTTTCCTGCTTGTTTGTTGTGGGTTTTTTTAACCATACTTAATTGCACAACTCTATCCCAGATACACGTATGTTTAACAGGCTTTTTGATGGCAAAGCCTGTGTATGGAAAATTGTAGAGCTGTCTGATGGAACTGCTACATTTACTGCTAAATTCCAAAGGTCTTTGCCCCACTTAGACAATGCACCAAACTTACGAGATCTGCATCTGTCCCATACAACTTCTTACAAGCCCAAAAAGACATTATCACGTCCTAAATCCACCAATATCAAGACAGTCACAGCATAAGACTAAGTTAGAGTAAAATAATAATAGAATTACATGAAACTGGGATGCTAGGAAAAATCAGCCAGCAGCAGCAATGCTTCGACCTGACTGTTCAAGAAGGGTGGCACGGTGGTGTAATCAAACATCAACTTTCAAAGTCCTCAGAGACTTTTCTTTCAAATGTTTTCATTACATTGAAGCAGTAGTGCATCCCAGTAAGCCAACTAGGATTAGCTTTTCCAACGCTGGAAATCACCAAAACACCACTAAACTTAAACTGAATTAATACATGCAGAAGTATTTTTGGTTTGTGATCAGAAATTATTGAGTACAACAGGCTACCACCAGTCCACCAGTTAATAACATAATTATCTCACTATTGAGGAAACACCACAAAACTACCCAAACTATGAAACTGCCTGTTCCACATTTCAGAGCCAGTGAGATGTGCAGGGCAGCGGGACAGCAGCGCAGCACCGGCTGGATGGCAGAGGAGGGCACTTAGGTCCACACACTAAGAATATTTGCAGAGAAACTGCAATTACGAGGGTTGTGGTTATCTTTCCAAGTTGAAAGAAAAAAAAATTAAAGCCTTTCTATGGGAACAAAATGTGTCACACTGAAATTAACAACAACAAAAAAAAAATAAAAGAGGGGGAAAAAAAGTTGGACCTCAGTATTTTTCATGAAAAAGTGCATGGCATGGGTAGGTTTATTTTTCAGCCATAGCTCTGCAAATGGTGGATATGCAAGTTTGTTTTAAATTCACACATTTAAAAGAAAAACACAGTGCCAGTTTTAACTTCTTCATAGGAAAGAGGCACTGCAAGATTTCATGTACATGCGAGACACCCTTCTGTTTGCTTTTAAAGGAATTTCTGGTCAGAAAAAGAAACAGTGATCCACAAGACAAGGCTGTTACAAAGAAGCCAAGTAACCCAATTAACTCATTTTTCCATAATAACCATTGATTAAGCATTACTGGGCTGACACATTACCAGCTGTGTTAACACACAAAGGCATCAGCTCCATCCCTGGAGGAGCACAGCCTCCACCCGAGTCAGCTGTGCCCTCACAGCCCTCGGAGGACACTGAACCTATCACACACCGGTACACACTCCTAAAATACCAGGAAATATGAGGCACATGCACAAAGATCGAGCTAACTCCATTAATTGCTAAGCAGTAGTAGGAACTCAGTTTAAAACACCCCCGATCTTCCAGCCACATGCCTGTTTCCAACATCACTGCATGTGACTCGACACCAGCAGTTTGCTAAATGCAACCAGCGCCCATCCAGAGAGCTCCTTATGGCTCCAATGAGCTCTTCCCACACCAGCAGCCATTCGTGCACGAGTCTGCCACGGCTGACTGCCACACCGCTGTGCCCCGCTCACCCTGTGCAACACTCACTTGTCAGATCTACCTCTGTTCCATGCAGTTTTTCCAAAGATTCACAGGACTTGAATATTCGGAAACTGAAGAACACGTAAGCCACAAGCATTCCTTTTAAAGTCACTGAAATTAAAGAAAGGCCGGCACGGAGCTCCCCCAGCCCCCTCAGCTGAGGTGAAGACCCGCCCTGCCCCAACACGTGTTGAGAGCAGCCCGTGTTACCCACCTCAGGACAATCTCTGCTGGCTGAGCACCGGGGTAGGGCGGGGTTTGAGGCTGTGGAACAAAGGGCCACCGTCTGCCCAGCCGAACTCCCTGCTACCAGCCAGGGAGTTCCAGGAAGGAATGAAAGGATTCATTAAAAGCTGGTGCTACCAGCGGATTTGCATGTACGACAAAGCCATGCTAACAGAAAGGCAAAGGAATGGCGAGGCTTGCCCTCAAGCCAACGCCCGCCTTTACAGCCACCTCAACTACCTGCTAATGGCCACTCGTAATCCCCCCCCTCAGCACCTGCGCCGCCATAACGAGACCTTGCTCCTTTCTTCAGGACGGGACAGCCCTCCCCCTGCTGCCCCGGGCTGGGTTCTGCTGTGGAAATCATCTAGAGAGCCCGGGAGTCTTTACATAGAGGGTAAAAAAAAAAAAAAAAAAGTGGCTTGCCACTAGGAAAGGGGAGAGAAGTAACTTTCTTTCATGCAGTAGCTTAATGCCAATAAAATAGTGGATAAAGTCATGAAGGCGACTAAGAAGCAAAACATGAATAACCTTCGGCTGATTTCTTGTTCCAGGGCAGCCCATGGGAAATAAGATAATTACATTGTACGGAAGCTAGGAGGTAAGCTTGAACTGTTTACCATCAAACACCGCAGTTACTGAGGGCACATCCCCCTCCACTCCAGCCCCTATCGTGACACTGGGGGTAGAAAAACACACAGAATCACACAGAATCACCACCAAGGCTGGAAAAGACCTTTAAGATCATCAAGTCCAGCCTATGACCAACACCACCACACCATCTAGACTATGGCACTAAGTGCCACATCCAGCCTTTAGTGCCACATCCAGCCTTTGGCTGGCAAAAGAGCCAGGCAAAGAGCCTGGTCAGCAGCCATGGGAAAGAAATCTGAAGAGGTTTCAACTGAAGTCGCTGAAAACAAAGCTGCTGACTGGCATTGTTACTCTGCTTGCAAACAATGGTACAAATTGACAAGGAAAGATAAACTTTGTTTTGAAGGTAAACCGGAATTTGGGAAAGATGCTGACCAACCGTGTGAGGGCAACTGAAATCGAGCCAAACTCCCAGGTATGTTTTCCTCATATAGCTTTTTGTTTGCAGACAAACAGAAATAATAAAGGAAATTGATTTTAGGTGTCTTAAAATCATAGAACAGGTTTAAAAGCCCATAGGAGACAGGAAGGCAAAGGGTAAGACAAACTGTGGGCTTCTTTTTAATAGGAAAGGAATGTACTGTGTCACCCTGACATCCTGTAGAGCAATACAGTTCATCTGGGGAAACTCCTCCGTTAAGAAGCTTCATTCAAGGAAGTGAAGCATCTCTAACAGGCTGTGTGGAAGTTGTATTTGATAATGTGAATCAGCTGAAAGTCAGGCAATAAATGAAACTGTCCTGAGCCAGGCTTTTTGACTGGGTGACTCCTGAACACTACACATGATCAGCAATTTAAAAACACCTCAGAATGGAATTCAAAGTTCTCAGAAACTAAGGAAAGCACTTAAAGAAGGTTGCCTGGAATTCTGGGCTTCCCTTTGCAAAATCAGATACTTGGAAAGGACTTGAATTAAGAAACTAACAAATTGCAAAGCATTTGCCATGTTGAAAGATGACAGTTAATCCATTCATCAATTAATCAGGCAAAGCAACTTGCCTTTGAGGAGTATTTTTGGAGGAGCATGGAAGCTACACGGGTTTGCTGCATTTCATGTCAAATGATACATGCCAGACAGGTTTGCTGTTAGCATTTTGCAGAGGAAAAAACAATGCAGCAGAACCAGATAGATAAGTGCAACGGTTAAAGATGAACACAGATGAAAATTGTAGCCTTAAGGAATCATGTAACTAGAAAAATGTTTACTACAATGGTTCATCCAGTTAGAGCACAAGTTTGAAGATACCCTTGATCTTTTTGTTCCAATAGATGAGGAATGCATGAACAAGATCCTTCAAAATAATGAGGGATGTAGGCAAATGTTTAACTCATCTACTTCCCTACATTTGCTATAATGATATCTGTTATAACTTGAGAGTAAGCCATATTTTAAAAACAATTTAATCCAAAGATACATTTCTAAATTACGTCCACTTAACAGAAGAAACATGGTTTGAAACTTGTCAGACTAAACTGAGACAGCCTCACTGTTAATACAACAGAGTCCATTCAGGCAGCTGCAGTAAGAGCAGTAGGGAAGTCCTTTTATGCTGGAGTGTGGAAGTTTTCTGTAGTTTGATGGTAGGACAAAAAGGTACGACAAAAACTGAGCTCAATAGCTGAATAGGAGAGATGGCTTTGCCATTGATACCTGGACATTAAAAGTAACACATTGCTGTTATAAAAGGCCAGTGCTACAGGACCACAAATGATCCTGAGATGAGGGGTGGGTCTATACAGACATTATTCTTTTGTTAAATAGCCTTTATCTCCTCTCAGATGAAAAGATGTTTTAAACTAGGAGGAGCTGCGCTTGAATAAAAAGGGCTTTCCTACATGCTGGAATACAGGCCAACCATGTAACATTTTAAGTCTGGAAAAACAACTAGGAAAGACCAAATAGAAATAAGGATCCATGAACAGCTCTATCTGTTCACTATGTTTTTCCTTTCCACTGAATTGCTGAGTTAAAGCAAATTGTGACCAGTCATCCCCAACCCCTGGGGGACTCATTTCATCCCCTCTGATGCCCCCCCTTGCTGCAGACTCCTAACTTGCTATTGCTAATCACTCCAGTGCCTCCTGGACTCCAGAATCGTCTTTCCCTGATGGTGCTCAGTGGATCCCCAGCCACCTGCCAACAGAACTCAGGTTATAATAGGAACATGCAAGTAAAATCATCCCTCAGAGTTGGCATTAGCTGACACTAACATAAATAACAGAGTAGCTCAGCAGAGGCTGATGGCAATAGAGCCATAGGCCCAAACCAGGCATCATTGTAGTTAGCCAGGAATGGGTATGATTTGTAAACAGAATACACACACCTCGGAGAGATTTGGAGCTTGTAGGCCCACTTTCTAAACCATTACATTAAACTAGGTGAAATTAGGTCTGGAGCTGCACCACACACATGCTCATCTGCTTTAAAGACAACATAACTGCTCAGTCTCACATGAAATACAGATGATGATTTTCAGGAATACTTCCAAGGAAATGAGTTATAGCTATTACAACAGTACATGGGACAGCACATTTCCAGCCTGTTTGAACAACTTGAAGTGACTCAGGAAGTGGAGGATCATTGCAAAACCAAAAAAATACAGGCTAAGTGGAAGTGCTAATAGTAGCACAAAAACAATTAACCCTCGATGCAAACTAAGCAGGTACTGGTTCCTGTAGGTTTGGCACAACAAAAGCCAGTTCTGCAGATCTTAATTCTCTACCTCAGTTCTTTTCCAGAGGATACTTTGCTATGCAAACAATTATATACATTTGTTTTTACTGGCCATACTGTATCTGAATGTACATCTCTGACAACTGGACAAAATTTCATGGGAATGGATTTAAGGAATGTTTAATGTCATATGAGTAATGTAACTGCCAGCCTTCATTATTCTGAGTTCCCGGATGACAGTAATATACAAATTAACATGGTACCTACATTGCACAATTACTTCAGAAAAAGCTCAATTTTTTTTCACCAGAAAATTATAAAGAAGAATACCTGGATTACAAGAAACTTATTAAGGGTTATTTTACCATTCCAGCTACTCACTTTAATTTGTTATAAAAACACCTCTCTTCTAGGGAACAATTTACCACCTCTTTATACCACTCCTACAGGTTCATGACAGTTTCTCAGCTCCTCTCAGAAACTGAAGCTGAGTTGCTTTTGGTATTCTTTTTCTTTCTTTCCTTGCTGGCCTTCTTAAAATTCAGCTTAAGTTCTTGCAGTAACAGATTTTGGAAAGAAAATGCTTGTCCCAAGGAGGAGCATGGAAAAAACATGAACTCTTTATCCTGTGCAGCATTTGGGCTGTGGCCATTTTCCGCCTCCTGGGCTCAAGGACTCGGCCACTTCCAGCTCTTGGGCACTGGCCCTCTCAAGAGTTGCTCTCCCACAGCTGGTGTGAGCAGACAGGAACTCTGCAAACAGCAGCCGATATCCCCACCTAAAGCTCTTACTACCTCGAGCCTGGGGACTGTTTCGCTGAGCACTCCCTTCTGCTTCAGGCAGAATCCTACCTGCCCCTTCCAAAGGGAAGGCCCCTTAGGGAACGCTTAAATGGAGACAGAGGTGAAAGGCAATAGCACACAATAGCAGCAGCTGGAGGCAAGATCCCCTAAAGCACCGCGGGCCCTTGCTAAACAATCAGCCACAAACCTGGCATGTCACATGAGGAAAGGCTGAGAGAGCTGGACAATAAAAAGCTCGGGAGGGATCTCAGTGCATATGAACACCTTAAGGGAAGGTCCAAGCTGTTTTCAGTGGTGCACAGGGACAGGACAAGAGGTGATGGGCATCAGCTGAAGCACAGGAGGTTCCTTCCGAACACCAGGAAACACATTTTTACTGTAAGGGGGGCAGAGCACTGGTACAGGCTGCCCAGGAGGGCTGTGGCGTTGCCCAGCTTAGAGATCTTCCTGCGCTGGCTGGACACGGGCCTGGCCGGCTGGCCCCAGGCCGCCCGGTGGGAGCAGAGGCCTCGGCCAAGAGGGCCTGAACCGCTCTGTGACTCTGGGCCTGGGGGAGCGGCAGCCCCCAGCCCCGCGGGATGCCGCCCTTGCCTTTCCCACCTCAGGCCCCTGTTGTTGCAGGACAGCACCTCGCCCCGGAGCTCTGGCCTGTCAGGCTGGGAGCGACCAGCGGCCCCTTCCGAGCGCGGCGGGCCCGCGCGCCCCTCGAGCTGGGCCGGCCCGAGCCGCGCGCGCCGTGACGCCCCCTGGCGGCGCCGTTGGTGCTCGCAGTGTTGCCGTTGGTGCTCGCAGTGTTGCCGTTGGTGCTCGCAGTGTTGCCGTTGGTGAGGCCGCGGCAGCAGCAGTTCCGGAGCTGGGAGCGTTGGTTGTGCATCCTTGCGAGCTCGCCTTGTGCTGTGTCTCTCCTCCTCCTCGTCCTTGGCGTCGTCCGTGCTGTCGCTCTTGTCCTTGCACCCTCTGGCTCTTGACTTTGACCTTTCCCTCCCTTGGCCTTGCCCCGGGCCCACCAGAGCCGGCCGGGAGCTTCCTGCTGCTCCCGCCCCGCACCAGAGGGTGATGGGGCTCTTCAGCAAGAAGCAGAAGGTTTCACCCTCTGGCTGCACTTCTGGGCAGCGCTGCACTGCCCCCCACCAGCGGCTATGAGCTGCATAAGAAAGACCTCAGCAGGCTGCACCGCGCGGCCGCCCGCGGCAACCTGGCCTGGCTGAGGCGATGGCGCTGGTGGCTGAAGATGGTCGGCATCAACAGCCGAGACAAGGAGGAGAGGTGAGGGGCTGTGGCCTGCTAGTGGGACAACTTGGCTGCTTCTGGCAAGCATTGCTGCAGGAGGTCCTGAGCCAAGCTCTGCTAGTCCTTGACAGCCCTCTCCTCAAGCACAGGGACTGTGCTAAGACACAGAGCCCACTGATCTAGGGGAGCACTAGCATGGTGCATCCAGCCCCCCTGGCAGCATTTGGGTGCCATGTGGAAGCATCCACCCTTAGGGCTTTTTGTGGGCTCCCATTCAAGCTAATTGCTTGAAAAGCAAGATTTGCCCTGTCAGCTGTGAGGGGGAACTCTAGAGCTCATTGCTTGCAGCTGCTGGGTGGGCTCAAGTGCTGTGGGAAGTGTGTGCCCCTGCCCTGCCAGTTGGCCACACTCTCCCTGCAGGGCTGTTGTGCAGCTGCTGAGGCATCAGCAGTTCTCTTCTGCCCTGTGGGTGATGAGTGCAGGATTGCAGCAGCAGCCCTGGGGAGGAGCAGGGTCTGCGCAGGATCCCCAGGTCTGGGTGGCAACACAGCTTTGGTTCTTTTGTTGTCTATGTTAAGCTCACGTGTTTCATTTTTAGGACGCTTCTGCATCTCGCTTGTGCGAACGGCCATGTGGATGTTGTTAGATTTCTACTGGGAGAGAGGTGCCAGCTGAACCTCTCTGACAATTGCAGGAGATCACCACTGATGAAGGTATGTGGGATATGTCCTGCTCTTGGAGAGGGAATTATTGCCTGTGCACAAATGGAGGGGTGTCTGGCAGGATTCTTTACACAGGCCTGTGCAGGAACATGCTTGTTGTAATTGGGGTGGGATAGGCCAATGTGAGCTCATCTTTGAGGATGCTCTTCTTTCCCAGTGCTCAGAAGTTGGGTGAGCTGGGACAGTGCAACGTAAACTTTGGAAGTCTTTGCTTTTTGTGTGTGTTGTTCCCAGGCAGTGCAGTGCCAGCAAGAAGAATGTGTGGCTATTCTCCTACAGCATGGGGCCAGCCCAGATCTCCAAGATGCTGACGGCAACACCGCTCTTCACCTGGCTGTCCTGTCTAATAATATAAATACAGTGTTGCTCTTACTTGAGCACTATGCTGATGTTGATGTGGAGAATAAGGTAAATGTTTATATTCGTTAAGGAATTTCTTTCAGAAAGTTGCATTAATATTTCTCTGGAACTTATCTTTTACTTTGATTTTTAACTTGATTTATTTCTTTGTCCTTTCAGGAGGGATGTACTGCACTGATGCTTGCTGTCTCTGAACATCACAAAGAGATAGCAGAGATTCTCCTTAAAACAGGTGCTGACGTGTGTGCTCCATATGGGAGTGAAAGGTAAGGGGTTTATCAGAATGGGTCCCTCTCTTGAGGTTGGATTGATGAGAGGCATGGGAATAAGCTCTGAAAAAGAGCAAGGAGGCACACACAGAGGAGCTGTTTCCGGGTGCCTTGTGAAGCAGCTCTGCCCTTGGCTGCTGTTGGACCTCATGGGTGCTTTCTGCACTGAGGATTGCAAGGAGACATTGTCTGGCAGGACCTGTGTCGGGAGCTCAGCAGCAAGGCCTCAGTTCTAAAAAGCATCTCCTGTACAGCAGCAGTGTGTGCTTCAGTGTTGTGTACATGGAAGCTTTGTCTGAACATTGAATTGTTTTGACTCCCTCTCCCATTTTGTTCTTTTAATGGTAACTGCTTTTTCTGTGGTTCATTTTAAAGTAATCAGGTTTCTTTAGAGCAAGCAGGAATGAAACTAATCACAGTGTCTGTATAAAATGATCTATTTCATACCATATTTTGGATCTTTCAGAACCCCACTTATGATTGCTGCTTCTGGTGGGCAGCTTAATTTGATCAAAGTCCTTCTTCAGTAAGGTGCTGATTTTCCCAGAAGGACAGTGATGGATGGACAGCTGAGGATTATGCTGTTATTCATGGATACTCTAGCTAAACTTTTAACTTTATAATTAGAATAAGTTGTCAGTTATCAGTGTGACTTTTGAACATTTCTGGTAACGGCACCAAGGTTTAATGGTATTTGGGCCTGTTTTGAAGCTGAGTTCCGTGCTGCCTTCTGCTGTGTAGCTGTGTACCGTTCCTGTGTCTTGCGTTAATTTGGAAGTTGAGAAAATTTCTATCCAGGATTCTCTGTTACCATTCAAGTTTTGTTGCTAAGCTCACATCTGCCCAATATAAACTCTAAAGTGAGCCAGAGGTGGAACTTGGCAAAGTGAAATGCATGTAAACCCTCTCCCCAGACCAGCAAGCACCATTGTCCTTCCTGACTTTCACGACAATGACCAGGAACTACCAGCCTCTGTTTCAGAGATCTAGCTGATATCCCTCTTGTTAAGATCTTAAGCAGTTTCATTCCTCTTATGCATAGCTTTGTGCTGTGGCTGTTCCTTATCTAAGGTGGTTATGTATGCTTGAAAGCTAGGCTGAAAAAATGGACCAAGCAGGAGTTAATAACCTCCAAGGTATGAATATGCACCTATAGGATGAACGTGGCAGCAGGGGACACTGAAGTATGTAATAGCCATGCCACAGGTTCTGTGTGCATTACCCTTCCTGAACACTGAGGAGGATATGAGTTTGTATGAATGTGTGTAGGATGGACAGTAAGTGGCTGTTAGCTATTCCACTAAATGGTATATGCAGGTATCTGGTTATTTTACCAAATACGTTTCCTTTCTTTCTCTACATAGTCTTAGTAAACAACTGGCAGGAAGCACAGACCAGGACAGCAGCGGAGAAGCTTCTGCAGGTGGTGCCCAAGGCTCCAAAGTACTTAGCGGTCCTCACTGGGCAGGAGCTGCTGGTTTCACACTGGGTGCATCTGCTGTGGACAGAGGAGGTAGGATCCTTAATGATGGAGGAGCTCGGGAGGAAAGTCACTGTGGTTTTTCTTTAGGCGGTTTGCATTGTCAACGCTGACTGTGTTCACTGTTGACTTTAGCGTAGGCATCAGATAGCATAGCACGAGAAGTTTTGTGGATGTGCTCATTTGCTGCTAGCTGGAGATGCTTCTTGTCAGGCTGTGAAGGCAGTTGTGATTTGTGTGCTACATGTCCACTGGCAGGGTTGTTGCCTTCTACCTGTCGGATTGCCCATCTATATAGGTTTTCCCACAGAGGGAGAGAGGGGGGACAGGGAAGGAACTTGGTGAGAGTGGTTTTGTTTTTCAGGTGTGTACTTTTGGCTACAGATGGCCACACAGATTGTGAAAATCCAGCTTCACTAAGTAGGATGGGTAGAGCAGGTGGATAGTGATTCCTGTTCTAAAACTCGTGTTCCACAGCACACAGACATGCATACACACACAAGCACACACACATGACTCTCGCACCAGCCGGTGCACCCGTTCTGGTCCAGTTGTGGCCTGCCCTATAGCCCTAGGGGAACAAGGTAAGTTCCTTCATCATGCTGAGGAAAGCTTGAGTGTGGTACAGAATGCCCTGGTTATGCCTCTTGTGCCTCTTGGTGCAGTGTGGAAAACTGCTGGGGATTCTTCTGTGTGAGTTTAAGCTTTAGATCTTGATTCTGCCTTTTGATTTGCTTTACGTATTCAGAATCCTCTGTACCTGGGTAGAGCAGCAGATAGTGTAGTATATAGCATGATGTTATACATAAGGCTACATGAATTAGTAAAATCTCTGTGTGTGATATGTACTCGTGTGTGTCATGAGTACTGTGGTGGTTCACTGGCTTACTGTCTTCCTAAGCCACCGCCATTTGGTTAACTGTTTACTAATACAGCATATTCATGCTGTGCTTTTTTTTTTTCTTTTTTCCCCAGTTTAGAGGTGTTTCCTAAACTTCTAGGTGTAAGAGTTCAAAGGAAATAGAAGTCTGGTCTCTTGTTTGTTTGTTTGTTTTTAACTGAGGGTGGCTTGAAAAAGCAGTTATTTTGGAAATGCGTTGGTTCGTGCTGTCTTGTGGTGAACTGGCTACCCAAAGTTTCATTCTGTTATGACCTGTAGGGTTGTCCATGTCAAATGTTTGTCTGTGCTGGTTAGTTTTTAGCTTGCCCAATCTAATTTCAACGTGTCATTTAATGTCTGAACAGCAATGGATGACTTGTCTGAAGGAGACTCAGTAAGGTGAGACTTCCAGAATACCTAACACTTCCTTGAGGGGATGATTTGAGAGACACCATGCTCATTTTGCTTTGCTTTTTAAGAAGCTCTGAGGAAGAGGGGAATGATGACGATTGGAACGGTTCTGAAGAAGAACTCCATTTTACCCCCAAGGTATGGTGCATTGATAGGAAACATGTCCTTTAAAAAAGAAGTATTTGAAGGCGAGTTTTCTCTGGGATTGAAAGAGACTGCAGTTCCACCAGTGTTGTTTTCACCTTAAAAGCAGTCTCTGGCCTGCCAGCCTTTCTTCTGCTGTGAGGTTTTCCTAAAAGACCTGTAGCTGTGGCAGAGCATGCAGTAGATTTGTGGTCTGGGGCAAAAGAGCAAGAGGTGGCGAGATGAACAGCTCCATTGTTTTATTTCTTTATGTCCATTTGGGTTAGATTTGCAGACCCTGACAGTTTCTGTGGTACTATTATACTCTATTCTGTTCTCCTCCAAAGTTTGTTATTGCTTCCTGTAAATTTGCGGATAAAATCCTAACAGAGAAAGGAAAAGGGCATTCATTGATCCAGACCTACTGAAATCCTTCATCAGCTAGTTCTCCTTTCCTCCTTGTCAGGTTCCTCAAGAGCACTCAGTGGATAAGTGGCTCAAATGGGTTCTCTGAGATGGCATTCCGTGCTTGCGTGTAATCTCACCCTGCAGGTGTTCCCTCTTTTTTGAGTGCTCGGGTAGTGTTCTTTTTGTCAGCTACAGGCTCTCGTGCCTGCTGTTTTGACTGATGTTCTGCAGAATTGCCAACTTCTGCAGCGATGTCTGGAGCATCTGTTCTGTTGCACTGGGATTCTGCAGGGATGAGGAACCTGAGTGTGGTAGTTCAACCCACTCTGTAATGCTGGAGCTGCCAGCATCTTTAGTTTTAACATGATTTCATTTTCTTGCATTGATTTAATTAGAAATGATGCATTTCTCTGGCCTGATACTGAAATGTAGGGGTATTTTGGTAAGTGTACTTGCAGGCACTGGTCTGTGCATGAAGTCTAGGGATCTGAACAGTTGCTTGCGGTGTGCACGTTTGCAAGTAAGCATTCTGAAACTGCCATCTTAAAGTTATCTGAATGTTACTAGGTGTTTGAAAGATCAAAACCAGACTTTTAGAACTGTTATGCATGCAAACATGGTTTGGAAGCAACTTGCCAAAGGGTGCCTGCAGAGTGTTCTGGGGTGAAGTACTCAGTGAGTCGGGTATGTGAGGAGTGTTTGCGTAGTTAGAAGCGAAGGATGGAGCCGGCACGTAGGCACTATCAAAAGGACGGCCTGATTATATTTACTGTTCAAGATTTGATGTGAAACAAGTATTTGTTGGTGTTACTGCTTTATAAAAAATTAGTAATTTTTTTTCCTGAAATAAATCTGTATGTACAGAAGCAGCAGAAGCCAGACATGAGACTGTTAATGGATGCTTTCCAGCAGCACGGGAAAATCAGTAAGCTATCTGGGGAAAAGTTTGCATGCTATACTGATCTGTAAGAGTAGACTTGCTGAGTAGGGTTTTTTTGTATTTTTTTCTATAGCAAATGAGAAAAGTAGATTTTAAAAACACAGCACTTAGTCATTTGAGGAATAAAGATATTGATCCCCTCCTAAACATTTGTCCCTGGTCAAGTCCTTCTTCCATGCTCCCATCCCTTACCTGGCTCCTTTTCCAGACATTCCTCGATGACTCCTCTCCTGTGCAGTAGTCTGGAAACACCAATTGCAATTTAAATAAATAACTGCTTTTGTTGATGTGCATTTTTCCTTTTCTTGAGCTTTAAGATGCTGTTGATGGTTCTAGAATTGAAAGTCCTAAGTCACCAAAGAAAAATCTTAAATGAAGTTCTGGAGCCCCCAGCATAAGAAGGACATGGAGGTCCAGAAGCAGGTCTAGAGGCGGGCCACGAAGATGATCGGAGGCCTGGAGCACCTCTCCTGTGAAGACGGGCTGAAAGAGTTGGGGTTATTTTGGCCTGGAGAAGACAAGGCTCTGGGGGGACCTTTCATTACCTGAAGGGGGCCTACAGCAAAGCTGGGGAGGGACTTTTACTAGGGCAAGTAGTGAGAGGACAAGGGGGAAGGGATTAAAACTTGAAGAGGGGAGATTTAGGTTAGACATTAGGATGAAATTCTTCACTATGAGGGTGGTGAGACACTCAAACAGGTTGCCCAGGGAGTTGTGGAAGCCCCATCCCTGGAAGTATTTAAGGGCAGGTTGGATGGGGCTCTGAGCAACCTGATCTAGTGGGAAGTGTCCCTGCCCATGTAGGGGGCATTGCGTCTAGGTAATCTTTAAGGTTCCTTCCAACTTTAACCATTCTATGATTCTGTGATTGTATGAGATGAATAGCAGAGTGAAATAAAAACATAGAATCATAGAATGGTTAAGTTTGGAAGGAACATCATGTGTCTCACTACTTACCTCGTTTGTAGGTGCACTGCCAGCAGTGGGAGCGGAGGAGGAGGAAGATGCTTGCTCTCGTTGGGATTCTGAGATACCTTCTGTGAAGAACACGGAGGTTCGTGCCGTCAGGGGGTGGGGAGGGTAGAAGTAAGATCCAGAAGCACTTGAGAGCTTGCTTTTGACATGGGCCCTTCCCTTGATGAGGCTTCTTTCCTCATTTCCTGCTTCTGCCCTATGTTTGTAAGTGGGACCCTTAGAAATTCTTCTGCTCTCAGCCAGCTGTTCCATTAGGATTGGGGTGAAGTTAGGTCAAGCTAATGACTTGGGTCTCGCAGCAATGGGCCTTTGGGTTTGGTGTCTCCATTGTTTGTTCGTTTAGGTTTTAATGGTCTGTTATACTTCCATTGTGTGCATACATTGTACACCTGCATGGGTTTCTAGAGTAACTGACGTGTTCCCTGAAATGTCACTCTCACCTTTGAAGTCCTGCTTCCATATTAAAAATGTTAAAATGCAGTATAACGCAGAAGTGTTTCCATAGATTCATTTCTCAACTGGCTGCTTATTAATGTTCCCTGTCATTCAGGAATCTGACCCTGAGAGAGGAAAGGACCTATTGTACAAAAAGCAATCACTACAAGATGAGGTTGCTATGCTGAGACTAGAACTTGATCAAATGAGACTTAGGCACCAGGAGGAAGAAGCAAAATGTTTAGAGGAGAATAAGACCTTGAAAGAAGAAAATGAAGATCTCAAAAAGGAACTTAAACTGAATGAGGAATCCATGCAGGAGCAACTGGCCCAGCTCCAGAGGGAAAACCTTTCACTCCACCAGCAACTGGAAGACATGCAGAACAAGCAAATAATCAAAGAAAATGTACTGAGTGTTGTGCAGGAGTGCTTTATTGACATTTACAACAAAGTCAGAGCTGATACTGGAAAGCAAGTTTACCTACTGGAAGAGAGAAACAAGGAATTAAATGCCAAGTGTGCTGATTTAGGAGAACAAGTCTCTAAATATGAGATTGACAAAGTTGAAAGAGAGGTAAAACACACTATTAGCAGCATATAAGACTATTAGCAGTGTGTCAGTGTTAGTTTATGTATGTGTTTTGGGGCTTCTAAGGGGCCTGCCTGTTCCTCAAAAAGTCAAGTCCAGACACTGATCTAAGCTTTCTCTTCTGTATTTTATTATGTGTAGCAATACTTAAGTTTGTTCATTCTTTGTGGCTCTGTGACAGACTAACTACCTAGGAGGAAGACTTACTAGGACATCAGTTAAACTGTCTTTCTGCAAATTCACACAGCACATGAGTACGAAACATGCTCCTATGCAGAGCAGTAGTGTGTCTGTTGCTCAGACATGCATGAACCAAGTGTTGCTCCCATTTCTGCAAGCAGATGGTTTTTATCAAGACAAAAGGTGGAGAGAATAAAGATGAGGGAAGGAGTGAGGAACAGGTAGACAACTGAAAAAGCTCTAGGTAATGGCAGAATGCATTGTGATGTATGTTCCTAGGAGTAGGTACAGTCTTCGCTATTGAGAGAGTATTCTACCAGTCCCAGGCAGAGCAAGGATTTAAAAGCTGCCTTACCTATTGTGTTAACCTTCCCTTACATTCTGGAAAATAGGAACTCATCACATTGAGTATTTAGCCACTCTGGTGTAAGGTTTGTCTCCCTTAATGGTTTGAATAGGGCTTTAAAATTCCATTTCCTTCCTCGTTATCAAATCCAGAATCTTTGAGTGAGGTAAATACAATAAATAAGGGGGGAGGGGAGGAAGAACTCCAGCGGTGCTGTCAATCCTTTAAATCTGGGAATTGCTTTGTATTCTTAGTACCAAAATAACAGGTTCCTTTTGAAGATGATGGATGGGTGGATGGATATGTGGGTGGATGGATGGACAGACAGTCCAGATTTTTGAAACCTAATCTGTCGTTATGGAGGCAGTTGTTAGCCTAAATTGAACTTGGCATCAAGACTGCAAGGGGATATGATTCAACATATACATAGACAGTATCCCAAAAGAGCTCTCAGGTCTATGTATTGATTTAAAGGTATTTGTATAATGGAGAAATAGCACCAAGGAGGATCTAATGCAAAGTCCTGCCTTTAGTCATCAGAGTAGTATCTGCAGTCAAACTATAGTTCTTATATCACAACAGATTTTTGGGGGTTTTGTTAGAAAACAATTACATGATTCAGTATGTGCTTGCGTAGTGTTGGAGAAGAAGAAGACTTGAAACAGAAATCCTCATGAACAGCTGCTGATAGTTTGAAGGTGTTCAGCTGAGAAAGATGAAGAGAGCTCATCATGTGCACAGGTGCCTGCTGATGGCAGGCAAAATTCCATTCCTTTTGAGTTCCATCCCAAGACAGGTCTAATGGTATAGTGAAGTAAGTTAAAGTAAAAGCATATTTAATGTTTTTACAACTTTCTTCATGCTCATGTAACTGTTTCATTAGGACATGGTCAGACAGCTGCAGCAGCAGCTTGCTGATGCTCTTAAAAAGCAATGTGTGTCAGAAGCTTTGCTTGAAGATACCACGTGCCACCGCAGGGACCAGCAGGAAGAGAAGCTGGGCTTGCAAAAGGAATTGGAAGAGATTAAAACCAAGGTACATCATGCTGTCCTAAAGTCCTAGAAAAAGCTTCAACATGCTCGGCTGGATGGTGTATGAATGAATTGCACTGTTTCATAAATATGGTGTCCATGTCTTTGACATGAGGACACTTGTCCTTACTTAGCCACAGGTTTGTGTCTGCTAAGGTGCTCTGCAAAATACACTGATGTCCCTATAGCTTTATACATTTGGTTTGGCTGGGCAGCTTGTCTGATTTCTGAAGGACGGCAGAAATACTGGACTGCTGCATTTGTGCTTCCTTATGCTGGCTGGGCTTCCCACCCTGGTGCCATGTGACATATGGAACAGAATCACAGAACTGGTTTGGTCTGAAAAGACCTTTAAGATCAAGTCCAACCATGTCCCTCAGCACCACATCTACTCATTGGTTAAATGCCTTCTGTAATGGTGACTCCTTCCCTGGGCAGCCTGTTGCAGTGCCTGACAGCCCTTTCAGTGAAAACATTTTTCCCTATATCCAATCTAAACCTCCCCTGGCACAACTTGTGGCCATTTTGTCTTGTCCCATTGCTTGTTACTTGGGACAAGACACCAAAACCCACCTTGCTTTCAGGTAGTTGTAGAGAGCGATAAGGTCTGCCCTGAACCTTCTTTTCTCCAGACTAAACAGTCCCAGTTCCCTCAGCCTCTCCTTGTAAGACTTGTGCTCCAGACCCTTCCCTAGCTCTGCTGCCCTTCTCTGGACACTCTCCAGCCCCTTAATGACCTTCTGTTTGTGAGGGGCCCAAAATGACCCCAGGATTCAAGGTGCAGCCTCACCAGTGCCCAGCACAGGGGGAAGATCCCTGCCCTGGTCCTGCTGGTGACACTATTGCTGATAAAAGCCAGGATGCTGTTGGCCTTCTTGGCCACCTGGGCACATGCTGGCTCAAATGCAGCTGCTGTTGACCAACACTTGCAGGTTCTTTTCTGCCAGGCACTTTCCAGCTGCTCTTCCCCAAGCCTGGAGCATTGCATGAGGTTGTTGTGACTCAAGTGCAGGACCTGGCACTTGGCCTTGTTGAACCTCGTATGATTGGCCTTGGCCCATCAATCAATCTAGCCCGTCCAGGTCCCTCTGCAGAGCCTGCCTACCCTCAAGCAGATCAACACTCCTGCCCAACTTGGTCTCATTTGCAAATTTACTGGGGGTGCACTTGATCCCCCTGTCCACATCAGTGATAGAGATATTAAACAGAACTGGCCCCAGCACTGAGCCCCGGGGAACACTTGTGACTGGCAGCCAGATGGATTTAACTCCATTCACCAGTGTGTTGCCAATTCTGAACGCTTTTGTAACTTCTTCTGCATGTAGTTATTTGATTTATCTTTTCCCCCTTTCTTGGCCCTGCTGTAACTTCCTATGTTTAAGCGGCCTTCTTGCAAGTGAATGGAAAGCTACTTGGTGAGGTGGGGGCCACCTCTTGCAGTGAGTGTTCTTACCAAAACTGAAGCAGAGAGGCCTCGGAGTTCTGAAATAGAAATCATGTTAATCTCCTTATGAGGGGGCTGTGAAGTCACTTTTGGAGAAGGATGAACTTTTAAATTCATATTTTCAATGGAGGAGCAAACAAGTGGATACAGAGAGTGTCACAAGTCACTGTGAGGGCCAGTGCTGGTGCTTAGAACCATGCTATAGGAAATGAGTGGAGGGATGGGAGAGACCAGTCTACAAGATGATGAAGTAGCACAGTTTGTGTTCATTCGCTAGTAGAAGTGAAGGTTTGAATGTACTGGAAATGATTACAGTACTTTGGGTAAAGGGTATGTGCAGACACAGACAGTACTTGAATTCTTCAGCAGCAGTTGACTCCTCTATATAAAAGCTCCCCTGACTGCTGGGGATTCTTGCTGTGATTTTACAGTTGCAGGAGTGGGAAGAACAGCGTCGTCAGCCTGAGCATTGTGTTCATGGCTTGGAGATTGCCTTTGATGATAAGGAAAGACAACTAAGAGCTTCCTCCCAGAAACTGCGAGACCTGCAGTTGGCATCTTCTGGGACAAATTCCACTATAAAACAGCTGGAAGAACATGTGCAACGGTAAGAGAATAACACAGTGAACCAAGGTGAAGGTGCCTGTTGCTTTCTGGGATTGTGTGAAAACCACAGGATAACCTTGTTGCATCACAGCAAGTTAACACCTGCTTTTGAAGATGTTTGTTTTTTCCATGCTGTTCTTTAAGAACTGGTGCTCTGGTGGATTTCTGTAGTAAGACCTGTATTTCTTTTTAAGCCTTGAAATGGAGAATGCCAGACTGCAAGCTACAGTCCAGCAACAAAGCAATACGATTGAAGCCCTTCAGAGAGACCTGCAAGCCTCTACCTCAGTAAGCTGGACATAAACCTCCCTTTTTGTGAGCTCCTGGGCCTAGTTACCGACTGCTGTGGGGAAATGTTAAGGTGGGGCTTTCCTGGAGAGCCTAGGGGACCCCAGTTCCTGCATCCTACAGAATCCAAGCAGCTTGGAAAGCAGCCTGGCCCATCCCCCAGCTTTCTGGTTTGGGGAGTTTTCCCGTGGTACTATAGGAAGTCTTCAGTGCTCTCTGAAAGGAATGCCTGTGGTTTCATTCCAGGTGCAAGCCTTGGGATGTCCCACTGCCTCTTCGCAGGGTTCATTTTAGCTCAGGTCAGGTGCTTTCACCTGTGGCCTGTATGAAGCAAATTATTTTTGTATGTAACCAGTGAACTAGGGTTCTTGTCAGGACTGTAGTTATTAATTAGTGCTGAAGAGACTTTGGAAAGAACTGCTTGTGAAAGCTGGACTCTGGTGTACTGATACTGACAAGAGAAGAGGGAAGGCAGTCAGGATGCTGGTCCTTCCCCTTTGGTTAATAGGGCATGGTTTTCAAGTGTACTGTGGATGGGAAAAGCTACTCCTGCCTGTTCTCACTGAAGATGACCATGAGCCAGCAATGTGCCCTTGTGGCCAAGAAGGCCAATGGCATCCTGGGGTGCATTAGAAAGGGTTAGTAGGTCAAGAGAGGTTCTCCTCCCCCTCTATTCTGCATTGGTGAGGCCGCATCTGGAGTATTGTGTCCAGTTCTGGGCCCCTCAGTTCAAGAAGGACAGGGAACTGCTTGAAAGAGTCCAGCGCAGAGCCACAAAGATGATTAAGGGAGTGGAACATCTCCCTTATGAGGAAAGGCTGAGGGAGCTGGGTCTCTTTAGCTTGGAAAAAAGGAGGCTGAGGGGTGACCTCATCAATGTTTACAAATATGTAAGGGGTGAGTGTCAGGGAGATGGAGTTAGGCTCTTCTCAGTGATGACCAGTGATAGGACAAGGGGTAATGGGTGCAAATTGGAGCATAGGAGGTTCAAGGTGAATATCAGAAAAAACTTCTTTACTGTGAGAGTGACAGAGCACTGGAACAGGCTGCCCAGAGAGGTTGTGGAGTCTCCTTCACTGGAGACATTCAAAACCCGCCTGGATGCGTTCCTATGTGATGTGCTCTTTGTATCCCGCATGGTGTTCTCTCTCCCAGAAGCAAACAGCAGAGGTGATGATTGCAACCGGTTTTACAGTGACATCAGGCTAAGGCCATTTTGATCATGGGTGCTGGGGATAAATACTGTAGGAATAAAGAAGTGAATAGGTGTATGTAATATTCATTTTTGGTAGTGAGGTGTAAGCTTCAGTCTGGAAAGTCACAGTGTGTCCTCTTGTTTTTTATAATGCACTTGCCTGGGAGACTTGATCCCTAGCTTACAGACAACACAGGCAGCTGCAGAGGACCAGCACCAGCAGCAGGTACATGCCTGGCTTCTGGGAACGCCTGTTTTAGCCTTTGAATTTTTTGTGTGCAGGTAACTGATGAAAAGATCAGGTGGGCTGTGTAGGCACAGCTGAGCTCACAAGTACCCTTCTGGTTTTGGGGCAAGAAACCAGCACGGTTCAGTTCTGGGTTTAGGGCAAGGCATTCTCAAGGCAAAAGGCTGTAACCTTGGCTGTTCCCCTGCTGCTGTTTTGTATCTGTGTTGTGGTGTGCAAGATACTTGCGTTCATCTGCACGGTTCGTCTCACCACCAGGGGGGAGGGAGTGAGCAAGTGGTTGTGGGCTGCTCTAGCTGCCTAATGGAGTGAAACCATGGAAGAGGATAGATAGGATGGAAGTTGTGGGCAGGGAAGAGATCTGTGGTTGCCAGATGAAAGAGATTGGACTGGGGAGATGGATTTTGTCTTTGCAGCTTTGTCACAGCTGCCCCTTGAGAGCAGGTTAGCTGCTGTCGTAAGACCCGGTGTTTCACCTAACCTGCTCTGTAAGGACACTTGGGACAGTTGTACACCCTAAGGATTTCTTTCTCTAAGCCGTTGTGCTGAGATTTTCATTACTTTCTGTCCATCAGTAGATATCTTTCTGTATTGGGTTTTTGCTGTTGTTGTTTTTGGTTTGTTTGGGATAACAGCCTGTTACCGTGATTCGCAGAGAGAGCAGCTGAACTGCAGCACTAGAGGCCTCAAACAGAAATTGGACGAGACAAAAAATACCCAACAAGACACTATTTTTCAAAAAGAATTCACTCAGGCAGAAATGGAAAAACACAAAGAGGCATATCTGGAGGACGTACAAATTAGAGAATGCCTAGAAAATGAGCAGGAAAGGTAAGTACATGCTTTTTGGAGCGGCAATAAAATACTACTTTTCCCTCATGGGTTTTCCTCCTAAAATTCCTCTTCTACATCTGGGCAGTGCAAGTAAGTATGTAAGCCTAAGATGGCATATTTGTGAGGGAAGGTCCTTAAGACCCTTCCCCTTCATTAGAACTGTCTTAATTTCTCTTTAGTGTTCCAGCATTAACACCACTGACCATGGAATCAATAGGGGCTTTTTTCACAGAATCACAGAATGTTGGAAGGGACCTCTGGCGATCATCCAGTCCAACCCCCCTGCTAGAGCAGGATCCCCTAGAGCAGATTACACAGGAACACATTGAGGCAGGGTTTGAATCTCTCCAGGGATGAAGACTGCACAACCTCCCTCGGCAGCCTGTTCCAGGGCTCAGTTACTCTCAGAGTAAAGAAGTGTTTTCTTAGATTTAGGTTAAACCTCCTGCGTACCAGTTTGTGACCATGGCCCCTTTTTCTGTTACTGGACACCACTGAGAAGAGTCTGGCCCCACCCTCCTGACACCCGCCCTTTAGGTATTTATCAGCTTTAGAAAGATCCCCCCTCAGCCTCCTTTTCTCGAAGCTAAACAGACCCAGCTCCCTCAGCCTTTCCCCTCATACAGTAGATGCTCCAGCCCCTTCATCATCTTAGTGGCCCAGTAGTTCCTTGTTCTTCTTGGACTGGGGAGCCCAGAACTGCACACAGTACTCCAGATGAGGCCTCCCCAGGGCAAGTAGAGGGGGAGGAGAACCTCCCTCGACCTGCTGGCCACACTCTTGGTAATGCACCCCAGGATGGCACTGGCCCTCCTGGCTGCGAGGGCACATTGTTGGCTCATGGTCAGCCTGTTGTCCACCATGACTCCCAGGTCTTTTTCCCCAGAGCTGCTTGCCAGCAGGTCAGCCCCCAACTTGTACTGGCACGTGGGGTTGCTCTTCCCCAGGCGGAGTACTCTAGACTTGCCCTCCTTGAACTTCTTTAGGTTTCTCCCCACCCAGCTCTCCAGCCTGTCCAGGTCACAGGCCTCTGGAGTGTCGGCCAATCCACGTAGTTTTGTATCATCAGCAATTTTGAATTGATTGTGTTTTAACAGGCAGCCTTTTTGCCAATCTGTTTTTATGCACTGTATGGCAGAAAAGATGAATTGCATGTCCTTTACTGCTTGAATAAGGATAGGCCCTACAGAGAATGGCATTTGATTCTGTTTTAGCAGCACATCTGAGGTTTGAGCTTTCCATGGGAAAGGGAGGGGAGCTCAGAGTTCTTGTGCAGGTGACGTACCTTTCAGAAGGAGCTATGTAAACACATGGCATTCACAGATTGCTCTGAAGCCCTAATGCTGAGAAATTGTAAGTGTTGGAACAGTACTACCTATACAGAAACATAAAAAGTCAATATTATTCTTAAAAGACAATACAGAAAACTGCTCCTTATACAGACGCTGGATGTGAAACTGATTTAGTGTCAGTCTCAAAGGCAATTCATTGAGTGTCCCTTTAACTGTGATTTGGAAAGGGTTATCTGCTCGAGGTGTCACTGTCCACTTGTCTCTGGGTGCTGCTCTCTTGATCCATGTGTAATGAATCCAAGGCTCTATTCCTTCCAGCTTTACAGCCATGTCTGTTGTTAACAGAACTTGGAATGGTCCATTTCCAGATACTTTTCAGGCACCAAAGCCAGTCCTTCTGAAGTTTCTGCTGCCCTTTTTGCTGCCTGATCTGCCCTCCAGTTCCCAGTTATTTCAGGTGCATTTCCAAACCTATGGGCTGTGCAAAGCATGACTGCCACCTGCTTGGGCAAGTTGGTTACTTGTAGCAATCTGAAAACGAGCTCTCTGGATTTTACTTCTTGTATTAGCAACACTGTTGGTGCCACTGCTCAAAAGCAAGCAGACCATCCCTTACTTGGTTGATCTGTCTGCTCAGTTCCTAACGTTTCCCTTGGTGATTTTAAACCCTATTGCACAGCCTGTGCTCTTCCTGGTATTTCAGTGGTCTGTACACGAGGGGGTTAACAGCATTCATCACACTTGCCCAGCATAGTGTTGAGGTTCTCCTTTTGCTCCTGATTCTGTAGAACAAATACTTGCACCTCCAAGGCATTTTCATCAGGAATGTGAACACTTATCTTCCCTTTTTGACAACTAATCTGAGCCCTTAATTTAGTCAGTTGATCCCTCCCTAAAAGTGGCAATGGGCATTCAGGTATGTATGAGAGTTTATGAGTGAAGGTTCATTTTCCCAACTCACACTGGAGGGGTTGGGAGAAAAAAGGGCTTCACTTCTCTTTTCTGTCGCACCAACAACTGGCATAGAAAACTTACTGAAAGGTTCCTTGTAAGAATTTAAAACAGAATAAGTAGCTCCCATATCAACAACAACAACAACAACAACAACAAATGTAACCCTTTCCTTCCCCACCTTTATTGTAGCCAGGGGCTCTACTAGGGAATTTAATTCCACCCCTGGCCCCCATCAGTCTGAGTCCCTGTCTGGATCTATTGCCAGTATTTCAGAAATGGGATCTAATTTAGACCTAGACACACCCATTCTGCCAGGGATCTGGGCACAGTCCCTTTTCCAGCACCCTTCTTGTTTACAATGCACACTGGTTTAACCCTAACAGGGCTCAATTTTGGCGATCCCTCATAAGCAATGATCTTACATGTCCCTCTCTGCCCTGGCCTCTGCTTTTTGCTGGCCATGCGTTCTGTCATCCAGGGCTGGCATATAAACAGCATGTTGAACATTTTTCAGTTACCTTCAGGGTCCAAATCTATCCGTTTTCTAGCAGCCTCACATAGTCTCTCAAAAGAGATTGAAAGTTCCTTGTCAGACCCCCGTCTAACCTCATGCACAAGTTGGTTTGGTTTGGTTTGCGGGCCCCGTGCTGAACCCCAGACAAAACTAATTGCTGTTCTCACTTAAATCTGTCCAGGTCCTATGCAGCTCTGCAAGGCAGAAGCATTTATTCAGACTGGCAGTTTTATGGCAGCTGTTGGATCACCAAAAAAGAAGGTATGGAAAGGGGTTGAATATGCAATGTTGGTCTCAGCCAATGAAAAAAAAAAAAAAAAATCAGGGGGAAATGGCCCTTGTAGGTCAGTCCTCATATGCTGGCTCTGTGTCAGAGTAGGTGGCTGACCAGAGAGCTGCAGATGATCGTGCCCTCCAGTGTGGCATCATGTCTCCCTGCCATTAGTTCATTATGCCCTGTCCTTTATCAACAGTAGCCAAACCAGTATTACTGCCAGCCAGGACAGGGACTGTGGCCAAGCTGTCCGTAGATCGGCATGGTGATGAGATGTGAGGTCTGTTTCTATTCTTGCTATCAATATCAGTATCTTGCCATAGGTAAATTCCCAGTTCTTCCAACAGATCTGACCTCGAGGGTGGGGTGGCGCTGTAGAGACAGACCCTGGCAAGGTCTGCCTGCTTGCTGAGATCTCTTTCTGCTTTCCAGAAATACCAGTAGCACTGTGTGGGTCTTTAGTGGTAGTCTTCCCAGAGGTCAAGGCCTGAAATGAGAGTCTCCTTCCCCCTCTTACCAGGGGGGTCTTCAGCCTCTCCCTCCTGGCTTGCTAGCTCAGTGTTGTTCGGAAGAATTAAACTGATGCTAGTTTTATGAAAAATAAAATAAAACTGATCTTCTGAATGACTAAAAAAACCCCTGAGTGTCTCCCTCATTAGATGGGTTGATTGTCAAGGTGTGAGTTTAACTCATTCACTTCTTCCCTTGTTCCCGCTCTACAGCTTCCATGGGTGGCACAGTAAAAGCCTGGTTGAAAACCCTCCTGTAACTTATTTCAGTTCCTTGATGGGCTCAGACAGCTACCCCAGAGCCCAGTCACTGGGGAGTGTGCTCTGATGATACAGTGAAAATGGCTTCAGCATGGGGTTATGGTTGGCAGGAGCTGGAGGGGTGCCCTGGGGCCCCAGAAATGTGCAGTAGGAAAAGAAAATGTTCCTCTAGCTCAAGCTCATACTCCCTGCACACTCTGTAATGTCTCAAAGATTAGAGAAAGATGAGGCATTTTGCATGAAATGAGAAATGTTCCCTCTCCTTCCTCATACACTTGAAGGAGAAAACCTTCCCTTGGAGCAGTTTTGGAACCAGACCCTTTGAGATCTGAAGCAGATTCATCAACACTGCCTATTTTTGCACTGGGAGAAACAGTGAAACCTTCTGTGATCGGAAGGCCTTGTGAATTTGCCATTTACGGAGAAAGGCACTTAAGAAAGGATGCGGCCTCTGCAGGATCTGAGCTTTCTGTCCTCTTAAAGCACAAGCCCGAATTCAGTGCTGAGTATTGAACTGAGGTTTCCTTTGTGCAACTCATTTACCTGAAACCACATGTGTTAGGGTAGGTTTATCATTACAGATCTCTTTCCCTGCTCTATCTGCATATGTCAGTATTGCAACCCGAGGCTGGGGCAGGACATGCCTACTGGCTTCGCCCTGCTCCCTGCCTTGCATCGTCACTAACCATAAGAGTTCTGCAAGACAAAATGCATCTGTGTCCGGTGCATCTGTGTCAGCCAACACTCTTTTTAAGTTGAAAACCTCAAAGACACTGTTGCTGTCCCTTTGCCATCTGTGGGTTTGTAGCAACAGGAGAGATGAGCATTTGACAAAGAATTTTGCTGTTGCAGGAAAAGGGATGCAATCCACAGGTCCCTCAGTGCAGGGTTAGTTCTGCCAAACAGCAGGCATGGCCCTAGGAGTGATTTCTTTATTGCTGATATGCAGCTAGGATGCTGAATGCAACTAGGGAGAAGTATTGCTGAGTAAGTTAAGGTGACATTCTTGCTGGATGCACTCTGGACTAGAAACGGGCTATATTATTAAACCATCTCTCTCTTTTACGAATGACCTGACCATTCCACAGGGAAGAAAATCCTGATTTAAGAAAGTTCTTCCTTTTTTACTGCTTGGCTATCATATGTGCAAATTGGTAGTACCTGCCTGCTCTCATACACTGTCTATATCTATGTCTTACCAGAGGTCCAGACTCGGGAGCCTGTCTTGCCTGTTCTCCAACATGGCTTTGTTGGTGGCATGAGGTCTGCTGGACCTTTCTGTAATTCTGTGTTCCCATCAGCAGGCCTCCCGCTCAGCCAGGCTGAGGAGATGGATCATCTTTTGAGGCCTCACCCTCCAAGTGACAATGACTTGAAGGACAGCAATGGAAAGGTAAGGACTAAGGAGGGGGGTGAGCAGGCTTCCTTTTCAGTGACTGTTCAATGCTTAGCACAAAATGTCACTGAAAATCAGAGTCTTCCTCTCTTGGGGAGCAGATTCTCTTTGGAATGCATGTGAGAGCTACAGAGCATTTGCTTGAGCATTTTCACTGGTGCAGAAGTCACTGGCTGGAGCTGGTATTTAAGAAGCACTCTTTAGGTACAAAGGCCAGTTTAGAACAGAGCAAGTTACACATCAGTGAACATGTGCCAAGTGCGTGCCTGGAAGCGCAGAAGCAAAGACTATAATGTCGAGTGTAAGCAAGGCTGCAAAATAAAAGGGAAGAGCTTGCTTTTCCATGTTACCTTTCTTGCTGTACCTCAGAGCCCTCTAGTTCTCAATGTTTCTATCCATTAAGACCAATCTTTCTCAAACTTGTTTTCACATGACTCCTGTTTTGGACTCACGTGATCTCAGAGAGCACCTGAGTCCTTCAGAAGCAAGGGAGTGAGAAGCAGGTGCAAGTACTGGCCCTGACTGTTCAGAAACAGCAGATTACCTCTCCTTGCTGGTTGTTGCAGATGGGTTTTCTTCCCCTGGCCTGGTCTGTAGGAACAGAACTGTCTCTTCACTGGCAATGTGAGTTCTTCATCCGTCTTGGAGCACTCCTCTGACTGTGTTGGTTCAAGGAGGGCTTCCTGGCATAGATTGAGAAACGCTATCTTGGGCCAGTGGAAGGTTATGGCAATGGAGCGTTACACGCCACTGAGTGTAATTGTGTGCTAAGGTGAGGAAAGGAGGAATGGTTCTGAAACTCTTGGGACATATATATATATATATATATATATATATATGGAGCTGCATTAAAGACTATGACACTCTACCACTGTATTCCTGATGAGGAGATGTGTATTGTTGGAGTATCTCTCTCCTCATGCCCCATGATGTATTTTTGTTGCAACTAGATCCATGTTCCCTTGTCCGAGTCCATTCGGAAGAAAATAGTCCAGAAGCGAATGGAGCTTTTGCAGAGAGGGAGAGAAAAGCCCTTTCTACTCCTTAGACAGAGCATTGACCCTGAGGATGCAGGCACAGAAGGTAAGTGGTTGCAATAGATGTGGGCCTTTTTCTTCCCTTGCTTGCTAATTGCAGTGTTGCAAACATCTGTGACATCAGACAGGAAGGCTGTTATCCTTGTATCAGAGTGGAAGTTCAAATCGGGTTTATCTGTGCTTCCCAAAGAAAAATACAGAGGCACAAAGTGTCTTGCCCATGGCCCACACTGAGCACCTTCCCCCCTAAAGTCTTTCAGACTGGGTGATTGTGTCTTGCAAAGTAGACCGGCGCTTCAGACTCTCAAATTGAGAGTAGCCTCCAGAAAGGCGAATGGGCGAGTCCAAAAGAATGCTTTTCAACCCAGGTGCAACCTGGAAGAAACAAAATTAAACTATTTCTAATTAAACTGCAAAAGAGCTTGCTCATGTGGCAGGACAGATGATCCTGCTCACACCACTCCCTGCTGAGGAGCCTGCATTGCAGAGCTGTGCTGGAGCCCTTCACCACTGCTGACGTTGTACCCACAGGAGCCAGCAGCGTCACTGACTGAACTGCAGCTGACGGGCTCTGCTTGTCCTGCTGCGTGAGCAGCCACGAGTGCAGTGGCAGGGAACTTCAGAGACAGCACTCAGCCCAAGGGCATGGGACAAGGTTATCTGCTCTTTTTCTTGCTATTATTTTGTGAAGTACCTGTGAGCAGCCCCCAAAATGGAACTTCACTATCCAGCTTCTGAAACAGAAAAGCAAAAGAAAAGCAGTACCGAGTTTTCCTCTTTTCTTAAGGAAAGCATCAGTGCATTCTGTGATTATTGTCCCATGCTAGTGTGCCACTGTTATGCTTGGACTTGTTGGGGACAACAAAGGGATGTGAGACAGCTCCAGCAAGATTTCTAGCCCTTTCCAAGCCCATAAGGTGGTCCAGCACTCTCCACTCAGAAGGTCCTTTTTGGTCTCTGCAGGTATTGACCTACTGCCTGTCAATGGGACAGCTTCCATGTTTCCCAGCACAACCAGTGCTTGCAGAGAGAACACTGCTACTGCCTTGAGTGAGCAGGTCAACAGGTCCTTACTGCCCAGCCTCCCTGTCGTCAAGCAGGGTGGCAGCTTCCTGCACAACAACTCAGGTAAGCCCCCTCCGCTGCAGCCCCCGCCACTGCAGCCCCTGCATCAGCACTTCCCTTGCACAAAAAGGACAAACTGCCTCATTCCTCAGCCATGGGTAGGCTGTTGTGTCCGAAGCCTCTCCTGAGGATTGAGAGCAAACCTACTTTGGATCCACTCCAGCTTGATAATACTGGAGCAACTGGTGCTTACAGATCCATTGGAAAGTTTAGCTAAATAAAGTAGTGGTAAAGCCTTGCGCTCTTGCTTTTGCCCATAGTGATAGTCCAAAATGTAACACTGGTGCTGGGAAGTTCCTTGGAATAAATGGAAACAGAGGCACTGTCAGGTATCATTGTTTCCTAGTGGTTGCTTCTTGTAGATTCCTCTGAGCTCAGCAGGACTCAGTGTTCAGGCTTGGGGGTCACTGTGGGCTGGAGGTGTTTCCTCAGAAAGTTACAGGCTGCTTCTATCCCTGGTGCTCCAGGTAACAGGGAGGTGATGGAGGGAGGTATGTGCCGATCTCTTAACTCCTGGGATAGCAAGTCCTGCTGGGTGGCACTGGCTCCCAGTGAGCAGGAGCCCTGTGGCACTATGAATCTGCAAGCTGGCTGTGGAACATCAATGGACCTGGGAGCTGGCCCTCTGTGTCCAGTTTTCAGGTTTACGCAAGAAGCTGGTGTCGAGCTGGGGGTGACTGGGAGGTGGCTGGGTGCTGGGGGAAGCAAGGAGCCAGACAGCAGCAAAGTCTCTGAACCAATGCTGGTTTGCACCCATGGGTGATCTCGGCTGGGAGACTGGGTTGCAGTCTGCTTAGTGGCAGGGTGCCTTGCCCCAGGGTGTGTGATGCTGATAGCTGACCCTCTCCTTACAGAGAACTCGTCGCAGACCATTTCTCTGGAGCCCCTGGAGTGTGGAGAGGAGACAGGGTTTGGGGATGCCCAGGAAGCCAGGCCCTTCTCTCATCCCCAGGAGATGCTGCTCAGTGCATTCACGTTGCTCAGCAGCAACAGCTGGTAAGAAAGGCCCCTGTTCACTCTTTCTGCCTCGCAGTGTAAAGCTAAGTTAGAAACAGTTTTTTTCTAGTGCCTCTGAGCCCAGACAGCCCAGATGTCCAAAGGTAACTTGTGATGCCACTCCAATCAGTCACAGTGTGATTTATTTCCCTTGGTCTGTGGCAGTGCTACAGCAGCTGCAGTTCTGTGCTGTTTCCGAGCTTTGCTTTCTGCTCCATGTGGCTGCAGATGAAATCTTCAGGGAAGAGAGGAAGTTGTGGAACGAGATGATTTGCTGGCTGAAGCCAGAGGCAGGTCTTGAGTTGAGAGACCTGAGGGTGTCAGGTGACTAGCCGAGGTGGGACTGCATGAGGAGTTCTCTCTGGTCCCACTGCTGCTGGAAGCAGCAGCAGGAGTCAGGGCCTCCCTGTGGCCACCTGCATGTGAGTCTTCGGAGCACCTATGAGGAGTTCCTATTTCTGAGAAATGACTGAGACATGATGCAGAGTTGCTCAGCCTGTCATTTCTCCTGAAGGGCCCATGGGAGAAGCCAAGGAAAAAGCTATTGGTTGTCTTTTTGTTGTGTCGTTCAGCATATGCTCACTAGGGTTCTGTTCACACTGGGATAACCATGACAAATCTTCCATGATGCATCTTCTTCTGTGACTGTTATGTTTTGCCCCTCTCCCCTTTCTCTTCCCCATTCCTGTTTGGTGTCCTGTGAAGTGCAGAGAGCTGCTGGAGGTGTGGGGAGTCCAGGTTACATTCAGGGACCCTAGTGGGGATGGGTCCCCAGTCCAGCCCTGCAACGAGTTCCATGATTTAATCAAGTGCTGTATGAGAAGCACCTCCCTTTGTTTGCTTGAGCCACCACCCTGCTCAGTTCAGATGTGCTGCCTCATTCCTGGGTGGTGAGAAAAATCAATCTTTTTTGATAATTGCCTTTCAGGGAGCAGCAGGTGAAGGGATTCTTCATTATTAGAGACCTGGCTATCTGCCACTCAGAAGTCCTTCTGCCTAGACTTCATGATGTTTCTGTGGCAATCAGCAAGGAGGTAAGAACACTGTGTGTGTGTCCCATGTACCCTGTACATGGGGAGAAGCTTAGATGTGTGATTGTTCATTTACACGTGTGCTCAGTGTCTGCCTTCATTGCTGGTTTTAGTCCTCATTTTTCTAACAGGTATGTCACCTATCTGTGTGATGTGTCTGTACATATAGCTGTGTTTACTGGTATGTAGGACACCTGTCTCTCCTCCTTGAGCTAGGTGTCATTATAATGCAATATACAAATGCAGAAGCTGAGACAGAAATGAGGTGATTTGCCACTGCCCAAATCTCTGCCTAAGCTATAATTAGATACTGCAGCTTTTGCCTGCCAGCTTCCTCCCCTTTCCTCCTCCTCAGCATTGTGCGGGATTGACTGCAGGTATTTCTTTTCTTCCTGATGATGTCTTATCTTTCTTCATTTATTTTTGGTAATTTGCCCTTTCCACTGATCTGTTGCCTCTGTGCACCAGTGGAATTTTGCACTGCAGGCACCAGGTGCTTGGAGCAGCCTGGCTGTGGGGTTTGCAGGGCAGTTGTGCACAGCTGCCCTCTCATCTCTCACTTAATAGAAAGACCTCAACCTAAGCTCCTTAATAACATCTGTGGCTAGATTTCCAACTTGGCATTTGTCTGTGGCCTGAACCAGCTGCCTTGTCCTCTTACTACACGAGTGCCAAACATATTAAATTCTCCTTTGCTTGCAGGAGACAGTAAGACTTAGCTAATTTCCATTGAAATCGGTCCTTTTAGCCCATATTTAGTGACGTTGCAGGCTTGAATGCTGCTCGTGGGGTTGGACTCCTCAAACATTTCTGTTTAGATATGCAGGACTCAGATTCTGCCACGCTGAGGTCCGGGTTAGGAGAAGAAGCCCTTTCAGCTAAGCTCATCTGATTTTTATATAATTTGTAAGTTTCTGAGGAAACTTCCTCCTCTCTGTTACACACCCTCATGTGCAGAGACCTCTTTCAGCTTCACTTTCAGTCCCAGATTTTGCTTTCGCAAGCGCTTCTAGCACTTGTCTTGTTCTTTTGTATTAACAGGCGCAACTAAGTCTGGAAGAAAGCAGCACTGCACTGTGCTTCAACGGGTCTTTCAAATGAAGGACCCAAGTGTCAGATGCTTCTTCCTTACCTGTCTGGGAGAGCCTTTTGGAATCAGGGATCATCACTCCAGGGCAGCACTAGGTGCTGTAAAACCCCACGGATTGCAGCTGTAACTGCAAGTGATCTCCAGGATCCTTGAGTGCCCTTGAGGCCACCAGCTGGGGTTCTCCTGAGTAGATGGAGCAGCAGACCGACTCGAGTCCCTGCTGCAAATCAGACTGTAGACCAGAGCCCATATTTTCCTTTTCCTGGCTGAGTGCTCAAACTGCCAGTGCTGCATTTTTGGACAGGAGGAAAGTACTACTTCTCTATCTTGTCTTTAATAATTGTGCCTTCGTAGCTTAAAAACAGTCCTTGCTTTAATTTTTTTGTTTCTTTGAACAAAAGGGCCTAAAATCAAAGCAGTGCAAATTACGGGCTAAGTGGCACACTTTGTTCTAGGCAAAACTATATTTTTAGGCCTGCAGTCTCATTAAAATTGTATTGTGTAAGTGGGCCTGAGGCCAGAGGAGAAGCTGGTGTCAGAGTGAGTGTGTTTCTGTGCTTGTGGTCTTCTGCTCTAACCGTGCTCTTATGTTTCGCCTGGACACAGAGAGAAGTCATGTTAGTTCCTGGGACTTGTGTCTAGGGGACTGGTTTTCTTTACAAGGTGATTCTTCTGTTTCTCCCTCATGACTTCCACAGGTGAAAAACCAGCACTCAAAGGTGGCTCACTCTGCAGTTGTCATTCTTGGAGAGCTCTTCGAGACCTTGAAGCACCACATGGACCAGGAGGTGGATGGGATTGCTTCTGTCTTGCTTCAGAAGACAGGGGACTGCAGAAAGTTCATTCAGGAAGCAGCCAGTCAGTCCCTGGGAGTGATGGTGGTGAACGTGACTCCTGCACGAGCAATGAGTGCTCTCATGGCTACTGGAGTTGGGTATGTCATTCTTCTTTTAGGGATATCCTTCACCTTCAACTGTGTGGGTAGGGGGAAGGGACAGGAGGCAGAAGGGCAATGACAGCAGGGAAGGGTCCTTTCTCCTGCACCTTCTCAGAACTCAGTGATTAGATTCTTTCATCAACTTTGCTTCCTTCCTCTTGTCTGCTCCTGCCCTACTGCAGCCTGTTTGATCTCACAGCCTGTCAACACTGCCAGCTTTGTGTTTATCTGAGGACAGAATCTCCTACACGTGGCTAAAATTGCAGTGAAGCCATGCGTCCGTCCCCCAGCAATGACAGGGACCATGCTGTGACCGAGGCCTGTGCTTCTGGCCCTCCTTTTCCCTCTGCCCCACTGGTTGCTCTCTCGTTTCCAGGCACTGCAACGCCCTGGTGCGGAAGTGTGCGGCCAAACACCTGCTGACCGTGGTGGAGCACATGGGAGCCAAGAAGCTCCTGTCGGACACGTGCGACAGGACCGAGCTGCTGCTGCGCACGTTGGTGAAGCTTGCTCAGGACCGTCATCAGGACACAAGGTGATGATCTTCATTCCACCTCCTGAAATTTGAAAACTGTTTGATGTCTGGCTATAAATGATAAAACAACAAAAGAGTGGAAGGTAAAGTAAACATTGAGAAAGTTACTTCACAGTCTGGATAATGTTGTCTGTGGAAATGAGTACTGCGTAACATGAGGTTGTGCAGCAGGAAGGACCATTGACAAATTCCTATGACTTGAATGATTCTTCATTCAGATCAACAGAGCTCAGATTAGTCAGTGAAACAATTTTGTTTGGCCTCATGCACACGAGGCAAAGCTGAAGTCTTGGCCAGTGTTCATCACTGAATGGTCCCAAACATTTCTTTCTGGTAAGGTTGAAACTGTCCTAAAAAATTTCCAGCTGTCTTCAGCTGATGCGTTCAATCTTTCTGGAGCTCTTCTGCAGACTTCGTTGCCTGTGGTAGTTGCCTGGTAGTTACTTCCCAGTCTTTGTATAATGTCTGTGGCTGAATGACCTCCAGCTTTCCCCTTGAAGACAGCTGTAGTTTCATCGTAGCAAAACCAAAGCAAACCAAATGCCCCCTGCTTTGATTATTAACTTAAATTCCAATTAAGAGATGGAAAGAACACATGAGCAACTAGCTGAATAAGAAATAGTGAGCATGGGGGGATTTGTCCTAGCTCCTCTGCCAGTTGAAGAAAGGTAAATTCGTGTGTGAGACGCAGCAAATAGGCCATGACAGCAAAGCAGGAGACGTGCTTTGCTCATCCTGTGGGATCCTGCAATCCCACAGAAGCATTCCCAGAATTCCAGAGTGGAGTGGTATTTTTCTGTTGCCCTGTGTTCTCCTCTTGCCTCTTGTGTTCAGATGGCAGCGTTGTGCAGTGGCAGCACATGGAGGTAAATATCTCTCTCTGCTGAACAGACAATACCTTCTTATGAAGATATTACAGATGAGGAGTTAAAAATATCAGCTCATTTTATTAACACTTCTCCTTTGTTAGTTCACAGGGAAAAAAGACAGGAATAGTCTGTAGAAAAAGCAGTCATTCATTTCTCTCTTTCCTGTGCTAGGTGTTACGGACAGCAGATGCTGCGTATATTGAGGAGTCATCCAAAATTTGATAGGTATTTGCAACAGCCTGGCCTCGCACGTGACTTGGAAGAAATTATGGCAACAATTAAGAAGAGAGTGAGTGTTTGGCAGGAGAAATGTCTCCTTTATGCAAGTAGTGAGATGGCTAATATGAGTTTAAACATACCTGATCGTTCTTTATCTCATTCTTATTGCACTGAATCATTTTGCTCCCGGGAATGCTCCTGGGTTGATCTGCATACGGTGAAGGAACTAGTACGGTTAGAAATCAAGTGGGTGTATTTTGAGTATCAGCCACAGGAAAGAGAAGTATAGAAGTCTGGGAAATCAGCATATTGCCACGATACTCAAAATCACAATTATTAAAATGAGAGGTTTTTCTCAGAAGAGTACATGAATTGCATCACTTCTCAGTTAAGCCTCCTCAGATGATAATGTCTCTTCCTTCCTCCATAAAACCTACAGGTTTTATTCTATACTTCGGGATCTTCAACTTTCTGTACTTTGTCCATACTTTCCTATTTGCAGATTGAGATCATCCAAATCCCATAATAGGTCTAATCTGAAAACAGAACTGATTTGCAGAGATTTCCACTGGACCATGGTTTCCAAAGCTAACATGATGTGGTAGTGGACACATGAAATGACACAGTTCATTCTTCAAATGGACAGAAAAAAAGATAGGAATTTTAACACTCCTTTTGGAATTATTTGTGCTTATGAACATAAAAACATAAGGCAAATCTTGTGCTCTTCTGCACATCTACAGAACACCTGGCTTAATGTATTTTTCTACTAATTTTAGAGACAACCTGGCAAAGCAGGGAAGATAGTGTTTCGGAGTCCTGTGGTTGAAGGTGCATAGCACTCTTGTTCTGCTTCAGGCAATTTGATACTGCAAAAATTTTTATTAGCTGCATTTTAGAATAAATAAGATGGAAAAGTTGTCATGCAATTTTGTTCAACATGAGTAATTTCACTGTGTTTGTTGAGTCACTTTTGTCACTCATCTAGTATTCTAAAAGTATGGACCTGAAAATTAAGCTGGTATTAATCTCCACAGTTAAATTAACTTCAGTGCAACTCTCTGTTATAACATCCATCGATCTGGGCTCACCTGACTTTTAGAAACTCTCAATGGCCAGTGACAGGAGTCCAGCTTTTGACTAAATAAATCTCTTGGGCTTGTTTATACATATTGCTCACCTGCTTTGGGGATTAATGATCAAGGAGCAGCATTGTCCCTGAGTGGCAAGAATTTTGTTTCCTGCAGAGACATTTTCACATGGCAATCTCTCTGCTGAAGATCTCCAATATATTTATCAGACTGAAATTTAGACTTACTGGAATCGCTACATTTTGACATTTCTTGATACAGCAGTGTATCAGCTGAAAAATATTAGCTGTTAAAGATGCCTAAGTATTCCTGGCAAGGTTTGACTCAGGATCGGCAATTAAACCAGACAACAATGCTCTCGATCCCCTCCCCCCTCCCACCCAGGTAGGGAAGGAGAGAGAGAATTAAGGAGAGAGACTTAGCTGGATTGAAAACTAAACTAGACAGCGTTAATTGTATGTACAATTATATACAAGTATGTTCAGGAATGTGCAAAAGCCTCTTGCCTCCCCCCACCCCCAGCAGCTCCCCCGGCATTCTCCTGAGCTGTGAGCAGTCCCAAAATGTCTCGGACCACTGTCTGAGATAACAGCAGGGCAGACAGGGCTGTGGGGAGAGTTATGAGGGTCAGGGCTGAGCCTGGGGTCGACGGTGATGGATGGATGGAGTCCTCCCCGGACACTGGCCGTGGACAGAAGAGAAGGGAAGAAGAAGCAGGAAGGAAGTTGTCTTCTGTGATCTCTGACCTTCCTCAGAGCTTACGTAGATCTATGGAATGGAATACCTTTGGTTAGTTCTGCTGTCTGTCTAGTCCAGCTCCCCTATGAGGGGGTCACAGATACAACTCTCCTGCCCTGGTAGCCTCTGTAGCAGCAGAGCTAAGAAGCGACCTTGGAGTCTCAGCAGAAACATAAACATTCCAGTGTTATCAGTCCACTAGCTGGAACACTTGCTGCTAGTTAAAAGAAAGCTTACTGAAGGAAAAAAAAAATCAGTAAAAGGAAAATTAACTTAATCCTGGCTTGACCCAGGACAACTCCGTAGAGGGATTTGTAACAACAAATGGATGAATACGAGTACAGAGTGACTGAAAACTGTTGCTACTGGAAGGCCATGAACTGGATTAGAAAATTACAATGAGGCTTCAACTCATTCAGATAAGACATCTGTCTGAGATTGTATTATTAAGAACTAATAGCACACTGAGGAACATTAGATGGATAGGTCTGCTTAATAGCGTACTGGGTCTGGCTAGGAGGGAGTTAATTTACTCTATAGCAGCCCTTATGGTGCTGTTTTGGATTTGTGACTAAACCAGTGTTGATAATACACCAGTGTTTTAGGTATTGCTCAGAAGTGGTTGCACACTTTTATTTTTGGTGTGTTTTTTCCCCTACTCTTCCCCCTCAGCAAGCAGGTTGGAGGAGCTGGGCATGGACCCAGCTGGAACAGCTGACCCCATCTGACCAAAGGGATATCCCAGACCATATGGCTTCATGCTCAGCAATCAAAGCAGAGGGAAAGAAGAAGAAAGTGGACAATATTTGTGATTATGGTGTTTGTTTTCCCTAGTAACCATAGTACATACCAAGACCCTGTTTTCCAGGGAAGTGTCTAAAGATCTGTCTCCCTATGGCAAGTAATGAACAAATTTCTTATTCTGCTCTGCTAGTGTGCCCAGCTTTGCTTCAGCTGTTAGACTGTTTTTTACCTTGACCCATAATTGTTCAGCTTTTGCTCTTTCAGTTTCCTCCCGCATGCCACCGAAAGGTGGGAAGTGAGTAAGCTGCTGTGTAGGGCTTAAGTTGCTGGCTGGGGTCAGTCTGCCACATGTGGATATAATAGTTCATTTTAAACGGATACAGACTGATCTTAGGTATCTTTCGCAAGAACATTCTAGAAAGAAAGAAAAGGAAGATCACATTTGACTGTGACCTGCTTCAGTGAAGAATGACAGATCTGTATTTGCTCATGCAAGCTTGAGTAAATGTTATCTTAGCCTCCATTCAATTAAATTATATAACTAAATGTAGTAACTCAGCTTTTCATAACTAAAAAGAAGTCATGGAAGTGATAAAACATGTGCAAGATAAACTGGGTACCTGTGCAGCATCGAAGTTTTGTCTCTTTCATTCAACTTGAGTATCTGACAGAAAAAACCCATGGCTCTCATACACATACACATGGACCTGCATGCTTTTGGAATCCTTTTTACTTTTTTAGTTGCAAAATCTGGGTTGTTGATGTATCTCTGCAACTTTTGACAGTATTTGAGGCTTTACATTTTCCATATCCTGTTTTTTTTCTAAGAAAATCAGCATATCCAAGAAGGTGGATAAGAGGCTTAAGAGATTAAATGAAAAACCCAGTGATATAAAACCAGAAAACAATGCTTAAACTAACACAAAGTTGAGTATTTTGAGTGATTTCATGTACAGTTCTATGAAGTGGTTTACCTAAACAAATGCTTGATAAAGACAATGGACCTATTTAAAAAAAAATATTCCTGTAGACAAAATCTAAATTTGTTAAAATTGACTCTCTGCTTCAGGACATCTGAAAGCTGAGAAACAGCCCACCTTCTGAGGAAAATGAAGAATAACATATGCAGAAAGACAGCATATGCAAGCAGGGAAAGAGTTCAGAGATTACTGCTACATAAAAGTATGAACTGAAATACATTCATCATGTAACTAGTTTTAATTAATCAGTGTAGATGTTCCAAAGGCAAACTTTGAAAATTGCTTTGTAATTAGCAGAATGGGTCTTATGGCTTTCTGATATTGAAATTTCAGGCAAGTCACAGCTAGTTTGAACTCTCAAGACAGTCTGCTAACCAAAGAACTGGGCCTCTATTTTAATTCCCCCCCAAAAAAATGAATGTCTAATAACACTTGCCACGAAGTAGAACATAAACAAGACCTTTTTCATATTGAAAATTATGGAGTTAGGCTTTCTTACAAGTTCTTAATGACATTTTGAAAGCTGAATATGTTTATGTGAAAGCAAAAAAACATCCTAGTAGCACTGGCCAAAGAGTTAGAAGTCACTAATGCAATAAGCAGTGTGAACAAATAACTCAGTGTTAAATTAAATACCACAGTTGTTGTATTTAAAAATAGTTGGGAGTATGTAGTTTATGATTAGGTAAGCTAAAAAAATATAGGAAGTGTCAAGAATCAAAAAACCCCTACTGCTACAAACGTTTTAAAAAGGGCCTTTCACAGCCTCTGTTTTCTGTTGTTCAGTTTTGTAAAATGTGTATTGCTTATCACATCATCAGTTAATTTATGCCTGCTCTTTGTTTTTAAACGATGCTTTCCTGACAGAAAACATTTTTCTTCCTTCACAGATGCTGGCTGTAATGTTTTCATACTACATTATGTCAGGCCAGTCCCAAATGACTGCTGATGTAGAGCAAGAAAGTGGAGCTCAGTGCACACAGGTCAAAGTGTAAGACCATTTGAATGTATTTATATATGAAAACTAATAAAAATGTGACAAACCAAAATGTAATAAATATCAATGCATGTCACACATTTTTAGTTTACTTTATCTTCTTGTTCCTATTCCATCCTGGAAATTAGAGAAGAAGTTAAGCCACAAAGTTGGCAGCTTGTTCTGAAAGTCTGAGAAGTTCAGAAAGCCAGCATGTCTTAGTGAGGCAAGTTACATGTGCCAAATGTCAATACTGAATTTATTTTCAGTTCAAAGATATTATTTTCAGGGATTTTGGACCAGGAACATCCATTCATAAATGAACACACATGGTGAAAAAAAAGCTTTCATTTAGAATTGCTAGTGGGGATTTTGCTTGAGGAAAAATAAATACACAATGAGTAATGTTTTTACTAAGTGAGGTGTTGATAGATGGAAGCAGCAGCTTGGTGATTAGCCAATAGGAAAGATGGGAAACCAAAAAGAAATGCTGATTAGTTTACTTGGCATTTAAAAGAATATTAATAGCTTACATGACCATCATGAGAAGAACTGGTGGATTCATAAAAACCCAATTTCAGAAACACATCCTTTCTCAAAGGAGTCAAAAGCCTTATTTACAGCCTCTAAAGCTGGGAGAACTTGATCCAGATTTCTCTGTGCATCTTTAGCTATTGCTTCAGTCTGCTTTCACTTTAGGAATAGCTGCAGCTTTCTAAACAACACAACAAACCTGAATTTAAATGTGCAGTCAAGAGTTTTCAAAATGTAATATTTTTTAAAAGAATTTATTCTTCACTCTTACTGTTCCCTACCCCACTTGGAACGTACAGAGAGAGATGGAAAACTGTTGTTTACGTTTTTCCACATGTACAGCAGCAGCCACTGGAGGATTAGAAACATTGATCCATGTAACAGCCCAGGTTGGAAGGGGTGTTGAAAGATGGTCTGATCTAATCTTTCATGGGAAAGGGAGCCTATATGAGATTATCTAGCACCCCATCCAGTTGCATCTTAAAAGCCTCCAGTGATGAAGACTTTACAACATCCCTGGGGAGGTTGTTCCAGTTACTGATTGTTGTCACTGTAAAAAATTTATTTCTTATCCTGATAAAACTTCTCCTTGTGCAACTTGCACCCGTTGTCCCTTATCTTCTCCATGTGGTTTCTTGTGAAGAGAGCACCTCTGGTTCTCTTTGTAGCCACCCATTAACTACTGAAAAACTGAGATGAGGATTAGGATAGAACGCTGTTATTTCACAGCATTAACATCCCTCATGCTTGTCAGTTGTTGGGGAAGAGCAAAAGAAAATGTTGTTCTAAACTATATGTGAGTATGTGTCCACACATAGACCATGGAAACAGAAGTAACAAATGTTAAAACAAAAAAATGGTGCAAGTTACGAATTTCAGCATAGTATTAGCAAGAGGAGAATATTTTTCATATGCTGGACAATGTAAAAGAATTACCCTTAGCTGGTCTTGTACCTTTCTCCTTTGTTTTCTTTTTCGTATTCAAAGCAACTCAACACAGGTGAATTTCTGTGAACTTGGGGACATCCAGTCAAATCCTCACTACACACACACAAAAGAGATGTAGATAAGGGCTAGTTGAAAAACAAGCAAACATCAAAACAAAACACTGTGGATTTTTTTAAAAACAAATTGACATCTTGTAAATAGCTTTGTCTTGTTATAATCTACTTCTTGTTGAGGAGTTTTATGGTATTCCCAAACCCACAGAGGTTAGCAGGTAGCTACTTGGGTTGAATGCAAGAAGAGGCACATATGAGAAAGCTTCAGTATCCTTTACAGAAGAAAATTCCTCTACTTTGCTTTCAATATATAGCAATTACATGTGCTCATCTTGATAGCTTTATCTTGCTAATGAATAATCTATACAATGTCACTTCAAACGATCTTGTTCTTTTAAGTATCTACGGGGTCCTGAGACCAGTGCACATTGCAGCTAAGAATTTAATGAGCTGGAATGTCCTGGTTAGGATTTGACCCCACTGTTCCCAATGTAACAACTGCAAAAGGTAATGCAGGCCAAACTAAGTCCTGTGTACCTCACTGCCTGTTGTGCTCTGACAGCATTACTTTACTAACTGCCCTAGTAAAGAATACATATTGAAGACACTGAGAAATGTTTTTGAAAGCAGCATTCTAAAGTCCATCAACATTTCACAGGAAGAGTCATGCTGATGAAAGCAGCAGCACAGAAAGATGTGACATGAAACCCATTTGCCTCTCCCTCCCAGACTCCTATGCCAATATTCTTGTACTGTTGACTTTCTGCTCTACTAGGTCACATAAAGGAAAACATATTGCATAGAATTACTGATCCTTAAATATAAAATGTCAGCCGTTAGTTACTGAACAGTAATACGTTATCTCATAAATAATACAAGACAGTTCTTTGAACTTGATAAGTATTTTGATCCACCTTTAGTTTTTCCATCAAGGCTTCAACATCTACTGATTTCTCCTTGAGGACTGTCTTTAAGTTGAGAGATTTAATTTCATTTTACCTGCAAGCTGCTTGTTTCCAATAATTTGGATGAACAACTGTTGACAGCCCTGTTCCTGAAGTACAGGAAGCTTATGAGTGAAAATACTTCCAAAAATTCCTCATCAGTCGCATGGTGTGTAATAACTTCTGATTTCTGTAATATCCTGCTATTGTAAAGCTCTGATTAATACATTTTTAATTGGCACATGGACTTATTAATGTATTTATCTTAGTGTTTGTTCTGTGAAGTGTTTTATCATGATTGATACTAATATCTTCATGTAAGGTTCAAAAAGTCAAAACTGGATTAATTTGGAATGAGGACTTTCATTTGGGATTAGAATTTCTGCTCTAGCATTGTACTTTAAGTTTTACACCATAACACAAATATGAGAGGAAATAAAATTAATAGTATTTTTCTACTTCTATTTACTGATGAATAAAAAAGATGTAAGTTATAGAACTATTTAACAAAACTCTTGTGTCGTACCTGTTGATGTATTATTTATAGATACATCTTTTCAAACTGCAGCAAAGTAATTGAAGAACAGTACAAAAACTGGAGAGAAAGCAAACAGAATTATATTCATAAAAATTACACTTAGAAAAAAAATACTGCTTCTTCTCCCCCAGTTTCTCAATATGAAGTGGATGTCATATAACATTGTAGTAGGACTTCTGTATAAAATCAAACTGCCATTTCAGTCACATTCATATGGATATCCACGTTATGAAAAGTTTCTCTTTTGTATGGTCACTTCCAAGAGCAACATTTAACCAAAATATCCTGAAGAAGTGCTTCCCTTGGTGACTGCAGAGAAGTAAAATTATCTCAAAAGCAGCTCTTCTCATGTGCATAAACTCAAAGGATATTTGGGTTCCATGAAAGGTCCTGAAGAGGGCAAAATTCAGAATGCAAGATATTACAGAGAAAAACAGTATTTCTTTTTTTGAGAGACTGTTGCTAATGAGCTCCCAATAAATTAATAAGTGAAAAATACAATGTGCTACATAATCTTGGCTGATCTCTTGGATCCAAGTATTTATTTATTCAGTTATTAACACAAGCATGTACATATAATGTATGTTGTTTGCTGTTTGGACACCACAAGCATTGTTGGATTGCAGTAATCATAAATGCCCAAGAACCTATTCACTGCACAGCAGACCCCCAGGTGTGGACACATTTGCTATCGTGTATGAAAAGTCTCTCCTAAAGGACTCATACACTGAAAAAACAAACTGAATTAAGAAATAATTTAAATACTTGTTCAAAAGAAAGTAGAAATGCCCACAGTCAAAATACAGTGGTAACAATTAGATCATCTGTTGAGATGAAATCTTGTATAGCCATATATTGCAAGGAGCAGTACAATGCTAGCTCATTGCCTAACAAGCTGTCTGCATTTACAATTTGCCGTAGAAACCACAAGTGGGTTAATAGCTAAAAAATTAATCTATATTATTAATTGCTTAATTCACAAAAATTGTGCAGGGTGAACTGTCCACTGACAATATTTGATGATGATTTTTCATATCAAGAAGGTAATTGTCACCAGTTTTTGACAAAGCCTGGAATGACAGGTAAAGTAGTTCCACAGTTCAATCATTTTAAAAAATAAAATATTCAAAGAAAACATCAGCTGCACACTTCCCATCAAGACTGAGGCAGCCATGACAAGTTTCTCCTAATATTTTATGCTTGGTAGAATGTCATAACCATGAAAAGCACAGATGACCACCTCTGAGAGAATACTTGTCCCCTTCCAAACTTCAGTGAGCATAGATTTTTTAGTAACTGAATTTTATCTTTTCTGAGTGAGAGACATGGCAAAACAATTTATATTATTTCTTTGCAGGACAAACAAATCTTTCATCTTCACCACAAATGTGCTCTGTGAAGAATTACCTTGGTTCTCAATCTGTATCAATAATTCATTCAATAAAAATAAATTAAATTAAGAATCCTGTTTGTCCCTTCAAGTATCTTTAAGGAAAGGTGTGGAAAGTACTTCTGGAATTAACTATTTCTGTGGTATGTTGTGCTTTATGATAATAAAGTGCATTCAGATTAAATTATCATACTTCACAGAATCACAGAATTGTTACGGTTGGAAAAGACCTCTAAGATGATTGCGTCCATTCAGGACTCACAGGGCTGGGTGAGTCTTCCTTTGGAATGCATTTTCTCTCTTTACTGATTATGAGGTGATAATATAGACAGAAGGTAGATAATTCTTATCTAGATACCTAATTTTAGATGGGTTGAATCTCGCCCAAATACCTGGCATGTAGCCTGGCTTACATCCACAGTCTGCCCACAGTCAGAAATTGTTAACCAAAAGTAAATAGTTAATAATTGGCTCTCACATGGAAAAAAAGTTTACAATCAAAAACCTCAACTGAAGAAAAAGAACAAGTGTATGGTTACATTTCCATCGCTACTGGAACTGTACTGTATTAATCAAGTAGCGATAGGCATTTCATCTTGATTAGCCCTGTTTCACTGCTTGCATGATACAGAGTTTGTTTGCAGAGGTTGTCAGCCTCTGTGCAGAAAGTGAATGTATTTGAGCATTTTGAAATGTTTAAATGTTTAAATATTTTAATTAGTAGAGAGAATTTATACCAGTGCATCACTGCGGTATTTTTATCTTGTAGTATAAGCTATAAAGTTCCTGCTGTGAACAAAAGCCTCACAAAATAGGAAATGGAAGGTTTACACTGAGGATTTCAATCAGCCTAGTCTCTTGAATGTTAGATGAGAGAACAGATCGTGGCATATTTATGTGATGCTTCTGTTCTTAGTCTGAGAGTGAATAGTTTTTTTAGTTTAAACATGGGAAAAAAGGTTTTAAAACATGAAGATGAACACACTTGGTAATGAGATCCTCAGTCTTTCTGCAAATATTTTCCTGACATTTAAATCCCTAGAAGAGGAAACAAATATATTCATGGGAAGATTGCATAATTATTCTGGTTTATCAAAGTAATAGGTATTTCTTTGCTAAATAATGATTTGGGAGCCTAATTTCACACAAAAGGGTGACATGAGTCACACTTGCCTGATCATTTTTGTCTCCTTCAATGTGACATTTCCTAATATATCTGCTTGTACAGGTCAGTTTCCTTTAAAGAAAAGTACTTTGATTCAGAAATTTTTCCTTTTGGATTTAAGGAGAAATGATATTGAACTTCATTGAATCCAAAGGTTGTTTTCTATCTGTCTTCTCTGTTATTAAAAATACATCGTTGTTGTGGAGATTCCAGGATAAAACCCTTGAGAAAGCTGAAGAAAAAGGAGAAACATGTGGAGAAGCCAATACTAGCATATCAGATTTGCTTTAGTACCCTTGAGATGTGGCTATTTTTAGCTACTTCCCTCTGTTTCCTACCAATCTTTCTATTGCAAAGCCTGCCTTGAAAAAATTAGCAATGCCATAGTAGGTCCTGATTTCTACATCATTTTTTTCCTAATCATCTCTGCATGCCTTTTCCTAGGGATGCTGCATGTCCTTGAATCCACTCATAAGGGATAAAGATGTCTAGATCCTGCTGACTCCATTCAGATTACCTCTGGTGACTCTGTAACATGTGCTTTTGTGTCCAGAGAATAAAGAAATGTGTTTTAGATTAATATAATGACTCTTCCCTTAAAATTTATAGGACAGGGATAATTATCTTGACTTCCTTGTTTAATGTTACCTCCCCAGCTGAGAGCTCTTCTGTATGAAAGCAGGTACTCCCTTTCGGGTTTGATGCCTCCAGCATTTTAAAGTGGCATCTCTGGTCCTCCAGTGCCGATATATGCCATTTAAGTTGTCTGTTCATCAGCATGTGATTAGTGTAGTTAGTTGCCAGGGGTCACTGAGAAAAGCTGGAAAGTCCCTGAGCATTACATTTGGTTAAACTGTCATCAGCAGCCAAAGTTTTTCAAAAATTTTTTAGGAATAGTATTTCTGCTATACTCTTAAACATTAGAAACTGCAGAAGCATCGTTAGAAAAGTAAAACATTGCTTATAGTGATCCATTTGGGAGCAAGATCATAGCTTTCCAGATCCAAAATTCTTTCTTTAGTCTTCTGTTTTAAATTACTGACTGCTTACTTAAAACTTGTTTTAGCTGCACATTCTTAAAAAAGCATTTGCATTTATTTACACATACACAGACATATAAAGATGGATCTGATTTTAAGGGTATTCCTTTGACTTTAAATATATTTTTTCCTTTTTTTTTGTTTTCTAATTATTTTTCACTTTCTAAATTACTGTGTGAATAGATGGAAATTTGTATTATTTCAAATTTATTTTTCTTCCTCAGTTAAGAGATACTATTTCTCACAGGCTACAGTGAGTTAATCTGGCTCTGACATTCAGTTTCAGAAGTTCAGTCTTTCCAAATGATTAGGAATCATTCCTTCGGTGATGCCAGAAAATAATTCAATTTTGACAGTAAACCTAGATGACCATTCTGAAATACTCATTTGCCAGCTGAACTCCTCTCATGAGAACCAGGACATCAATATTCTGTCCAGACCTGGCAGAGTACAATATTCAGGAAAAAACCTAGACAGTGGTCTTTTCTGTTATAAAGCAAATGTAATATCCTTCTATTTTCAAATGAGATAAATTAAAAATGGATATAAGACACTTATTAGAATTTTTATTTTGCTTCTTTCAAAATTAATATCTTGATTTCCATGGGAAATCTTATCTGCTATAATCCAATCTTGGTATTTCTATTTCTCTTCTTTTGAAATGAGGTAATTCAACAGAACACAGAATATGCATGCCTTTCAAGAAGCCCTCTATAACAATCTACAGGCAAGGATTGTATTTGCATTTCATTACTGCTGGCAGAAATGGAAACCGTGAAAGCAGTCACAAAAATTTGTATTAACAGTAAAAATACTACACATTATGTAACATATAAGATTTTTGTGGGGTTTTTGTAGTTTTTATTTTCCTTCCTTGTAATAGTTTGAAATGCTCTTCTAATGTTTAACAGCTGTTTTTCTAAATCTGTTTTGCACTTGGGTCACAACAACCCCATGCAACGCTACAGGCTTGGGGAAAAGTGGCTAGAAAGCTGCCCAGTGGAAAAGGACCCGTAGGTGCTGGTTGACAGCTGGCTAAACATGAGCCAGCAGTGTGCCCAGGTGGCCAAGAAGGCCAGTGGCATCCTGGCTTGTATCAGGAATAGTCATAGAATCATAAAATCATTAAGGTTGGAAAGACCTTCAAGATCATCAAGTCCAACTGTAATACAACTAACAAAACCACTAAACTATATCTTGAAGTGCCACATCTAAATGTTTCTTGTTGTGACCAAAATGCAGCACCCAACACTTGGACTTGTTGAGCCTCATACAATTGACCTTGGCCCATCAATCCAGCCTGTCTAGGTTCCTCTGTAGAGCCTCCCTACCCTCGGGTTGATCAACACTCCCTCCTAACTTGGTGTCATCTGCAAACTTACTGAGGGTGCACTCAATCCCCACATCTGGATCATTAATAAAGACATTGAACAAGACTGGCCCCAAAACTGAGCCCTGGGGGACACCACTGATGACCACCCACCAGCTGGATTTAACTCTGTTCACTACAACTCTCTGGGCACGGCCTTCCAGACAGTTTTTTAGCCAGTGAAGAGTCCACCTGTCTACGCCATGTGCTGCCAGCTTCTCAAGGAGAATGCTGTGGGAGATGGTATGAAAGGCTTTACTAAAGTCTAGATAGACAATGTCCACAGCTCCTCTCTCATCCGCCAAACAGGTCACCTTGTCATAGAAGGGGATCAAGTTGGTCAAGCACGACCTGCCCTTCCTGAACTCATGCTGGCTACGCCTGATCCCCTGACTGCCCTGCACTTGTTGTGAGAGCTCACTAAAGATGAGCCTCTCCATGATTTTCCCTGGTACTGAAGACAGGCCAACAGGCCTGTAGTTCCACAGATCTTCCTTTCGGCCCTTCTTGTAGATTGGCATCACATTAGCCAGACTCCCATCATCTGGGACCTCCCCTTTTGTCCAGGACTGTTGAGAAATGATAGAGAGAGGCTTGGCGAGCTCCTCTGCCAGCTCCCTCAGCTCTCTTAGGTGAATCCCATTGGGCTCCATAGACTTGTGAGTGTCCAGGTGCCACTGTTGGTCCTTAACTACTTCCTCCTGGATTATGAGTGGGTTGTTCTGCTTTCTGTCTTTATCTTCCAGCTCAGGAGGCTGGTCAGAAGCTGGTCTGACTATTAAAGACAGCAGGCAAAGAAGGAATTAAGTATCTCAGCATTTTGCTTGTCTGTGCTTGCAATGTTCCCCCACCCCCCCATCCAGTAAGGGATGGAGATTATCCCTGGCTCTCTTTTTATTGTTAACGTATGTGTAAAAAAATTGTTACTGTCCCTTATGACAGTAGCCAGCTTGAACTCCAGTTGGGCTTTTGCCTTTCTAATTTTCTCTCTGCATGACTGTGAGAGACGGACTCTATAATGGCCTTTAATCCAGCGACATTCACTGACCATTCCTGGCGATGCGCCCCCCCGGCACTCGTGGGGAGAGGACAGAGGTACCAGGCGCATGCGCACAGACTACAGACTACAGCTCCCAGGAGGCACGGCGGGGCCGGAACCGGAAAAAAAGAGAGGAGCAAGAAGGCGCGCGCTCTGCGAATACCATACGGATCCAGCCGCCGCGGTGAGCGTAACGCTGTGGAGGCTGCCGTGAAGTTACGGCGCTGCTCCCTGTGGTTGTTGGTGTGTGGACGTGCCAAACGGACCATTTGCCCAGAGTCTCAAGGGAAAGGATGTGGATCCCGACCAGGGATTGGCTTCGGCCGTACCCCGGTGGTGAGAATTGCAAACTACATTCCGAGGCTTCTTACTAACATTCCTACATAATATTCACACATACCAGACACTCACTTCTCTTTTCCAATATTCTTCTATTTCCCAAAGGCTCTCTCCAGGCTTTCCCTCTTATCCCTGTCCGGGAACAGGAACAGGGGGGAAGGGGAGAGGTTCTCTCTTGTTTTCTGTGTGTGTTGTTATTGGCATATAGATGTAGTGTTGTATAGCTGTTGGTATATGGATATATAGGTGTGGATATAGATATAGAGATAGACCTTGTGTGTTAGGTGATATCGGACTTGCCAAACCCTCAGTGCCTTTAATAAATCTATTGATTCCTAAGCGTTGTTTGTGAGTGTGACGGGGAGTGGTCTTCAGCCCTTGATTCCTCCGAGGTGGGGGTGTGGGTCGCGGCTTTACCTATCTCGGTCCGCGACAATGACCTCACAAGATCCCTGTAATCATGTTGAGTTGACTGACCCTTTCTCCAAAGGTGGTAAACACTTACTTTTTTCTGAGGCCCAGAAAGATCTCCTGGTTCAACCAGGCTGGTCGTCTTCCCTGCCCTTTAATCTTATGAGACATGGGGACAGCCTGCTCCTGGGCCCTTAAGATTTCCTCCTTGAGGAGTGTCCAGCCCTTCTGGACCCCTTTGCCCTTCAGGATTCTCCCAATGTCCGAAAGAGGCTGAAGTCCACCATCTGGAAGTCCATGGTGAAAGTTTTGATGGCTTCTCTCCTTACTGCACTAATATTTGAGAACGTTACTATTTCATGGTTGCTAAGCCTAAGATGGCCTCCAAACACCACATCTCCTACCAGTCCTTCTCTGAAAGTGAATAGCAAGCCTAGTGAGGCACCTCCCCTGCTAGGCTCACTTACCAGCTGTGTGAGGAGGTTATAGTTCATACACTCGAGGAACCTCCTAGCCTGTCTCCTCTCTGCTGTGTTACATTTCCAGCAGACATCTAGTATGTTGAAGTCCCCCACCACAACAGAGGCTGGCAATCTTGAGACTTCTCCCAGCTGCTTGTAAAAGGCTTCATCTGCTTCCTCATCCTGGTTGGGTGGTCTGTAACAGACTCCCGGCAGGATATCTGCTTATTCACCTTCCCCCACATCTTCACTCATAAACACTCAACCCTATCATCATTACCATTGACTTCTATAAGTCAAAACATCAAAACATTTCATAACATACAGTCACCCCACCACCTCTCCTTCCTTGCCTATCCCTTCTGAAAAGCTTATAGCCATTGATTGCAGCATTCCAATCATGAAAGCCATCCCACCATGTTTCTGTGATGGTGACTAAGTCATAGCTGTCCTGCTGCACAATGGCTTCCAGCTCCTCTTGTTTCTGTGCCATGCTGCGTGCATTGGTGTAGATGCACTTGAGCTGGGCTATCAATTTCACCCCCAACCTTGGCATGTCACCCCTAGGCTCATTTCTAGCGGGCCTGGTTTTACCCCCTTCTGCCTTCAAACCTAGTTTAACGCTCTCTCAGAGAGTCATGCCAAGCCCTGGTCAAGAATCCTTTTCCCCTTGGTGATAGCTCTACACTGTCTTTTGCCAGCAGGCCCAGGGCCATGTAAAGATCCACATGATCAAAGAAACCAAAATGCATAGGATGGCATCAGCCTTTAAGCTACACATTAATCAGCTGTTCTTTCCTGTTCCTTTCAGCATTCCCTGCCACTGAAGGAATTGAAGAAAACACCACCTGTGTTTCCATTCGGCCCAGTGCTCTGAAATCCCTTTTCATCACCCTAGTAATTCTCTTGGCAACCTCATCACAGCAGAATCAAAGAGATCCTGGAAGACTGGAATAGAAGCATGATTACTAAAACCTTACTGATTGTACACAAGATCAGAGAAGCAGAAAGGACCTATTAACTTTGATATGGATAATCACCATAGATAACCATGTCCCATAAAAGTAATTTTATGGGTAGGTAGCATCCTAGATTTATTTTCTTTAAAAGACAGTGCTCATAGAAAGGCTGTGTACTCTGTATTGCAAGCCATGCGTATACAGCTCTGCAGCTTCCACATTTAGACTGCAATTGCATCCAAGTCAAGCTATCCAGGTGGCTGTATATACATCTCCTTGAACTCTTGATTCCAGTGCTCAGTATGGGATGCTACTGTTTTCAATAAATTATAACCATCTCCTTCAATTTTATGTTGCTACAGATTAAATTTGATGATAGGTCTAACTTTCACTGTTGTTGTTGTTTCCATGTCAGCCAGGTTTCATATAAACTATTAGCTTTTTCTGTTACTAAGTGAGTGGAAAGTATCTGAAGAAAACAAAACCATGAAAAAAATATATAAAGAAGCACAGTCCTAAAATGTCCTATAATCTACTTGGTCACATTTTCAAAACTGGAAATTTAGCAACAGGATTATAAATATAGTCAGGCTTATAAATTTATATAAATATAAATATGTGCCAAAAAATCATGCTTAAAATACATGCTTGGTATTTTTTTCTAGTGTGCTTAGACCCTTACCTCCATTTTCAGGTTTTTTTTTCAGCTCAATAAAAACTTCATCACCACATAAGACCTCAGTCTTTAGTAAGAGGACCAGTTACGTTGAAGGAATCCAACTCCCTAAACTAGGCGACAGGGACCAGGAGCAGAATTATCCCCTCACAATCCAGGAGGAGATGGTCAGTGACCTACTACACCACATAGACGGGCACAAATCTATGGGGCCAGATGGGATGCACCCAAGAGTGCTGAAAGAGCTGGCAGGGGTGCTCACCAAGCCACTTTCCATCGTTTATTAGCAGTCCTGGCTGACTGGAGAGGTACCAGCAGATTGGAAATCAGCCAATGTTACCCCCATATGCAAGAATGGACAGATGGATGATCCGGGAAATTACAGGCCTGTTAGTCTGGCTTCAGTACCTGGGAAGCTGATGGAACAGATCATCCTAGGTATCATTATGTGGTACACGCAGAACAACCAGGTGATCAAGCCCACTAAGCATGGGTTCATGAAAGGCGGGTCCTGTTTGACTGACCTAATATCTTTCTATGAGAGGGTGACACACGTATTGGACAAGGGAAGGGATGTGGATGTTGTCTACCTTGACTGTAGCGAGGCCTTTGACAAGGTTTCCCACAGCACTGTCCTAGAGAAGCTCGTGGCTCGAATGTGCACACGATTCGCTGGATAAAAAACTGGTGGGATGGCCAGGTCCAAAGAGTTGTGTTCAATGGAGCCAAAGCCAGTTGGTGACTGGTCACAGTGGTGCTCCCCAGGGATCAGTGCTGGGGCCGCTCCTGTTTAACATCTTTAATGATGATTTGGATGAGGGGATAGAGTGCACCCTCAGTAAGTTTGCAGATGACACCAAGCTGGGTGGGAGTGTCGATCTGGTTGAGGGCAGGGAGGCTCTGCAGAGGGATCTGGACAGGCTTGACCGATGGGCCAAGGCCAATGGCAGGAGTTTCAATAAGGCCAAATGTCAGGTCCTGCACTTTGGCCGCAACAACCCCCACCAGCACTACAGGCTTGTGGAGGAGTGGCTGGAGAGCTGCCCAGCAGAGAGGGACCTGGGGGTGCTGACTGACAGCTGGCAGAACATGAGCCAGCAGTGTGCCCAGGTGGCCAAGAAGGCCAACAGCATCCTCGTCTGCATCAGGAATAGTGTGACCAGCAGGACCAGAGAGGTGATCCTGCCCGTCTACTCGAGCACTGTGTGCAGCTTTGGGCACCGCAGTATAGGCAGGACATTGAGGTGCTGGGGAGGGTGCAGAGAAGGGCAGCTGGGCTGATGAGGGGTCTGGAGAACAGGTCTCATGAGGAGAGGCTGAGGGAGCTGGGGCTGTTCAGCCTGGAGAAGAGGAGGCTGAGGGGAGACCTCATTGCTCTCTACAGCTATCTGAGAGGAGGTTGTGGTGAGGTGGGTGTTGGCCTCTTCTCCTTAGTGACTAGCGAGAGAAGAAGAGGAAATGGAGTCAAGTTGCACCAATGGAATTTCAGAATGGATATTGGGAACTGTGGGGATCGGACCGTGGTCCCTTAATCTGTGTTAAACCTTAATAAACCCCTTAGTGTGTAAGTGAAACATTGGTCTTTGTGAGCGGGGGGGGGCATTGCACTCTACCCTCTAAGGTACAATCCCACAGTGACCGCGTATGCGGTTCCGTTTAGAAACCACTCCGCTCCCTGCCGAGAAGGGGGGCGGGGCGGGTAGGAAGTCGTGGGGGCATACTGACATCCAATAGCCTTTGATATCGGTCCACGTCAGGAACAAATTTGTCGCGAGCCGGTATTAAAAGCCACCGGCTGTCAGGATGCTTTTGAGACTCTTTCCCTCCCCCGCAACGGAGAGGTTTGTAAAGGAGACCGCACGTGCGGCCGCTGTGGGACCGTATCCTAGAGTGTAGATTGGAATGCCCCCCCACCACGCTCACAAATTGTTACCGAGACCGATGTTTAACAGGTTAACTAACAGGTTAACTGGTTTATTAAGGGTTAACACAAACTGAGGGACCGAGGTTCAGGGAAGGTAGTCTAGGTATGTATCAGGAAAGAAATCGGGGTTCTATGCTATTAGTAAGTGCACTCCCTGCGGAAGAAATGTGGGAAGGATCGACTCCTTCGGCAGGCAATAGCCACAGACAGTCACGGCGGGCAGGCACAGTAGGCAGCGCAGGCACAGCAAGCAAGCACGGCTCCGGTCCGGGCATCTACCTCCAGGCTCCGCTTCGAGCGGCAGGGAGGGGGCGACCCCCGCGGGCGAGCACAGGGCCCCCCAGCGCGGAGCGGCTGCAGGGCTTGCAGGCAGCTCAGTCGATTACCGAGTCCCGCAGACGGAGGAAAGTTCTCTGGTTCACCGGCACCACCCGCCTCCTTTTACTTGTGGCTAATTGCTCAGTCTTTCAGAGGCATTCTTCTGTCTGTATTTCTGCCAAGTCTGTTTCAGTCTGCCCTTGGCTAAATCAGCAAAGACACTTCGCTAGCTTGAAAGGCATTCCATCTTGTGTGGGGGGAGGAGGAAAAATAGTCCGTTTCCCACATCTCACCCCGTGGCTTTTAAGACAGTGACAATATAGTGTCCTTCTTGTGTATATATGTATATATGTATGTGTTATGTATGCATGTATTTAATCAGGGTCCTGTCCAAACCCTTACCTCACATTAGATCCTTCCCCACTTCGGGTATAAAAACGTGTATAACTGGAAATAAAAAATAAAAATAACAAAATTCCCAACAACAATAAGAGAGAATATAGTAAGTCATAATGGTAAATAAGGGAACAATTCCCAATTATACAATGCTGTATCCATTTAGTGTGGACTGCCAGTAAGTTCTACATATATATCTACATATATATAATACAGAACATTAATGCAATATAAACAACAATCTAAATATACAAATGTTTCTATCTATTAACTAACACCATCTTAAGTATTCTACAATATATTACAGACAACAACTCAAAGGCAAGTATAGAAGGAAACATTATTACAGAGTACCTTGTTTAGGCCATGAGGTGATCAGTCTCATAGCGGTCACAAAGCAACTCCTCCGGAGTCCAGTAGCAGGTTGATCAGGCCTGATACTCTCACCAGGATGTCTCTGGCTCTTTAAGTTGTCAGACTCATAATACAGCCATTAACATTACTGGACATAAGTACACAAAGATGTAAACACAGGGGAAAAATACCTGAGACACTTATTTACTCAACATGAATTATCCTTTTTGTACTGATTTTATGTTGTTTGTCATTTAAATCAGATGCAAACCAAGTATTTGAGTTCACCGGTGTTTGTAAGGTGAGCTTGACTTTACCAATATTCGGCAGGTTCACCAGAACAGTCTGTCCTGGGTGCAGAGAAGTCTTGGCCTTGTTGTAGGGTTTTCTGTGCTTTTCTTTATCCTGAGTAGGCGGTGTAGGAAAGAAGGCGGTTAGACGACGGCACCCGTTCAGCCCCCACCTATAGTAGTGACTGCATACCTCAACCTTTTATCCCATCTAGAATCCTGTGGATGAATAAGACTTTTAATTAACCTGTTAGTACATTCTACTACCCCGTTAGCTTGTAGGTAGTATGAGACATGAAATGTCCATTTGATACCTTCTCTTTTGGCCCACTGTTGTACCAGGTGAGAGGTGAAATGAGTTCCATTATCAGATTGGATGTTTGTGGGTTTAGGTAGGACCCCAAATACCTTTTCTAAGAAGCAAACTATGTTTTCACCATTTGTCTTAGAAACAGCTTCAGCACAGGTTAGACCTGACACCACTTCTACAATCACAATGATGTATTGTTTGTTTCCTGATTTGCAGAAGGGACCAATGTAGTCCATCTGCCAGGTGGACCACAAAGGTTTTCCGTCCCAAATATGCAGAGTGTCAGTTGTTAGGGGATGTTCCCCCAACCTGATTTTGCAAAGATCACATTCAGAAATGATTGTTTTGCACTGCTCACAGGTGACAGGCCATACACGGGTTTGTGCCTCTTTATACAAATCAAAGATTCCTGAATGACCTCTTTTACAATGAAGCCATTCAAGCAATCGCTCCCATTCTTGATTTTCTCCTGCTGTACTAGGTGTTCTGATTTCCACTACACTGATTTTAGCTAGTTCATCAACATAGTTATTCCACCTACTAGCTTCATCCTTCAGGTTGGTCTAGTGAGAAGGAATCCACCCTACATGAAAGTTAGGATTTTTCTTGGCAATTTCCAATATCTGTTGCCATTTCTCTTTCTGCCAGACTGGCACCCTGTTAATTTCCCAATTGTTCTGTTCCCAGAAAGTTATCCATTCCACACAGCCCTTAAAGGCTGAGAAGGAATCTGTGTAGATGTACACAGCATCCTTGGAGGCTTTTTCTTTCACAAAAACTTTGATAACAGCATCCAGCTCCCCCACTTGTGCACTGCCTTTATCATGATTTATTATTTGTTCAGCCATGGAGGGTTTAACTGCAGCAGATTTGAACAACCAGGTTTTACCTTCTCTTCGGGCTGAAGCATCCGTAAACCAAGCATTAACCATTTCATTCCTGTGTTCCAGGGCCTCTTTAATAGGACTGGGAGTTTTGACTATTAAATCTTTCTCCTCTGTAGATCCAATTTGTTCCTGAATTTTTAATTGTTTATCTGGGCCTTCTTCAAGCTTGAAAAGGCCAGAATAATACTCAATTTGGCTATACCATTTCCTGATTGTCCCCTTTTGGGATATTCCCTCTGGAGAGGCTTTCCCAGACAGCACTCGGTTAATTACTTTGAAAGGGCCTTGTAGAATTACCTTTTGTTTTTTTATTATTTTGCTGACTTCTATTAGTGCTGTGCACACTGTTAGCAATCCTTTCTCCAGAGTGGAATATCGCTTCTCTGAGTCCTTAAAGGATTGGGAATAGAAGCCAATTGGTCGAGTACTCCCATTAGGTCCCTGTTGCCAAAAGTGATAGGATAAGGCACTGGCTGAGAACCCCCATTCTATTATTATTGGATCCTCTGGGTGGAGAGGTCCCAGAGTTTGAAAGGTTGGTGCTTCCAATGTTAATAGTTCAAGGGCCTCATCATGAGACTTATTCCATTCCCAGTGACGATTATTTTTCAATAAATCATAAAGAGGCCGTGCTATAATGGAGAAATCTGGGATGTGCTTTCTCCAGTACTGAAGGGTTCCTAGTATTCCTTGCAGTTCTTTTTATTCGATGGTACTTTTATCTGATTCAGATGAGACAAAGTATCAGAAGGAATATTCCAGGTTCCCCCCTTCCACCTTATTCCCAGAAATGTTGCCTCTTGGGATGGGGGTTGCCTTTTCAGGCATTTCTATCTGCATGTCTGTTAAATGCTTAATTATGCCATCGTAAACTGCCTTTACCTCGCCCTCACTCTGGCCCCCTATCAGCACATCGTCTATGTACTGATAGACCTTTACTTTGGAATTATTTTTGATTTCTGGAGTGTTTTCCAGCTCACATCGAAGTGCATGATGGGCCAGTGTGGGTGAGTGTTTATATCCCTGGGGCAACCTTGTGAAGGTGTACTGTACCCCATCCCAAGTGAAGGCAAAATATTTCTGGTCTTCAGGATCAATAGAGATTTGGAAAAACACATCCTTTATATCCAGGGAGGCCAGCACCGGATGAGCTGCTTCCTGGATTTCTAGCACCAGATCAGCAATGTTAGGTACAGCAGCTGTGAGTACTTCTGTATTGGCATTTAGTTTCCTGTAATCCACTGTCATTCTCCATTTACATTTGGTTTCCTTACAGGCCAGATTGGGGAATTAAATGGTGAATAACAGGGCACAATAATACTCCTTTGCTTCAAATCAGAAATTACTTCTTTAATGCCATTTTTGGCAGCAACTGGGATGGAATATTGTTTTACTTTTGTTATCTTGCTCTGTGGCAGGCACGGAGCACACTGTAACAACCTTATCTCAGGTGTAGCTGTGCCAAAATTCCAGCAGCGGCCTTCTTCATCCCTCCACACTTGGCCCGTGAGAACATCCAGTCCTAACAAAGTAAAAGGAATATCACCCACAATCATCTCAGTCCGAATTGGTTTGTATGCTCCTGGAAGGTGTATAGTGACTTTAGCTGTCTTCTGTAAAATAGAGTTACCAAATGCTCCACTCATATATATTGGCTTTGAAGTTAAGGTAATGCCACAGTGTTCAGCTTCATCAGCCTTTAGTGTAGAAATTTGTGCTCCTGTGTCTACCACAAAAGTGACAGGATAACGTTTAAGCCCTACAGCACAAGTAAATTCCAAGTCCCCATCTTTATTTTGAACTAATCTTAAAACATTTTGCCAATCTTTTGAAGGTCTGGGAGTTTTAGGGCCCGAGTGATTATTGTTTATTTGGGAGGCATTTTCATTCTCTGTATTAGAATCCTGTGTTTTTCTCCTCCTCCGCTGTCTTTTAGACTTTATTTTCTTAGCAGGAGGAGGGCTATTTAGTTTTCCAAATTAGTAGTTAGGGATCTTACTCTGGCCCTTGATCTCCCTCTGGACCTGGACAGTGACCTAGGCCTTGCAGACTGATTTTGTCTTGAACTAGTTATACTACTAGTTGTACTGCTAGTTATACTACGCCAGCATTCAATCAGTTCTTTAAGCTGTCTATAAGAATAAGTCTGAGCCAAAATTGGAGCTGGGATCCCTATATGCCTGGCTTCCTCTTTAAGCTTAGCGTATGGCCCCTTGCTATCTTGTGATGAAGTACATTGTGTCTCGGGGGTTGGTTTCCAGGTGGGCTTCTCGGTTATTTGTTCTATCTCTATTGACCACTGTCCAGTCACCCCGTGATTTCTCTTGCTGCTTAGAGGGGGGTGAGTTCCCAGGAGGGGGGGTTCCGAGGTGGCTTAGCAGCCACCTCAGCATATGAAGGTCGAGTAACTGTGACTTGTCTGACTGCAGAACATTTGCCAGAACCTCCAGATTCACCATATGTCTTTCCATAAGCTACCAGGTCTCTGGCTAATGTAGCCCATGTAGGGCGTATGTTGCCACTTTCAATCAGTTTCCAATATTGGATGGCTTCAACCTTAAGTGCTGGAGAGAGTCCCTTGATCAAAACAGGTAATCTGTCTGGTTTCACTCTAAGAGACAAAGGACTACTCTGCTCTGGTACTAACTCACGGTCATAAATCATCTGAAGTACTGCAGCTCTGTGGACATTTTCCATGATATTAGAGTGGTCCCCTTGCAGGGCATCCAGTTCTCCTCTGATAATGGTATCTGTGGTGCCAACACAATAAGCTGCATGCTGAGACCAGGGGTGATCCAGTTCTCCAGTTACTAAGACAATTCTGGGTCCCCAGTACCCACCAGCTTCATGTTCATTTAACAAAATATCATCTCCCCCTGTGAGGGACACTCTCATAATGTATTCAGCCTCCATCTCAGACTGAAGCCTGCTGTATTGCTTTCTAAGCTTTGCCAGTTCTAGTGAGGTGTGAGGTGTTTCCTTCACCTCCATATCTCTCTGTGCAGCACCTGCTCTTTGAGAATAAGTAGTTGTCCTAACTGGGTGCACATGTCTATGTTCCACTTCCTCCTGCTCTCCCTCCTCTTCCAAACTATAGTGAGGAGCCCTAACATAACATGTCAATTCTTGCATTCCTTTACACAGCTCATCTATCTTGACAGCTACACCCTCCGACCCTCCATTAGCTGGGGGAGACAGAGGGAGCAGACAGGCGGCAGCCTTTTCTATGAGTGTGTTAAGAACTCCAACTTTTTCTTTTAAAGACCATTCTTCCATGTCAAGGACCCAGATAATAACCTGATTGGGATCTAACTGATCAATATTGGGCTTACCACTCTCCTGACCTTCGGAAACTCCTGCTGTGTCCTTAATTGGATCTGACTGATAACCCTCAGACGTGTCCTCCTTCTTAGAAGGGGGAGAAACCTTTTGTCTTAACTGCTCTTGCAGGTTATTATGCTCTTGTTGCAGGTTTTCATTCTCTTGGTACATTCTTGTTTGCTCTCTTCGTAACACTCTAACATCTCACTTCATCCCATCCATCTCCAGTTGCATGCCTATTTTCTCTCATTTGGTCTGTTGTAGGGTTTGTTGCACCTCCTCATACGTCTTGTGCAACTCCCTATATTTCTTATCTATCTTTACAGCCTCCTATTGCAGCACATCATATTCCTGCTGTAAATTTCTTATATTCATGTTCCAGCTGCTTACATTTTTTGTGCCGCTTCTCCTTCTGCGCCCCTGCAGATTGGCACTCAAGCCTTTGCAGTAACCCTTCAAATTCTTGCTGCAACTTACTATACTCCTCCTCTTGCTGTGATGTTTTTTCTGTCAGCTCCTGCTTTAATTCCTTAATGTCTTGCTGTAACTCCTTAACCTCTTGCTGTAATTCCTTAACCTCCTGCTGTAACTCTAACTCTACAGCCTCTTGCTGTAATGCTTTGTCTGTAAGCCCTCTAATATTGTCCTGTAAACATGTAAGATACGATATATCCAACCTTTCCGGAACCTCGGTGATCTCTGCATGACTGGCATCCTCTACATCTGTAGGGATACTCTCAGTGCTCATTTTATTTTTCCTAGTAATTTAGCAATTGAGAGCGTGGTCTGGAGGCTCCAGATGACCCTCTATCCCACTCCTGACACCAGAAATGTCACAAGCCGGTATCAAAAGCCACCGGCTGTCAGGATGCTTTTGAGACTCTTTCCCTCCCCCGCAACGGAGAGGTTTGTAAATGAGACCGCACGTGCGGCCACTGTGGGACCGTATCCTAGAGTGTAGATTGGAATGTCCCACCACCACCACCACGCTCACAAATTGTTACCGAGACTGATGTTTAACAGGTTAACTAACAGGTTAATTGGTTTATTAAGGGTTAACACAAACTGAGGGACTGAGGTTCAGGGAAGGTAGTCTAGGTATATATCAGGAAGGAAATCGGGTTTCTATGGTATTAGTAAGTGCACTGAAAGAGTGGTGAGGCATTTGAACAGGCTGTCCAGGGAGGTGTTAAAAAATGGGTAGACGTGGTGTTTTAAGACATGGGTTAGTGGTTAGGGGTTGTAGGGCAGATGGACTTGATGATCTTTAAGGTCTTTTCCAACCTTAATGATTCTATGATATTTCAATATAGGGCCAAAATAAACAATTGACTTACTCTAATTACAATTAAGTTATGTTTCATGCCTCATTTTTTTGCCAAATCACTCTCAAAATGCAGCTCAAATATTTCAGCTGTTGTACTGTTCAGCCTGTACATATATATCCTTTCTTACTCAATTTTAACTTGCATGCCAAATTAATTCTTCCTACCTAATGACCTCCATAATGAGGTATCTTCTGGGACTAGGTAGAATGGGATTCCTGAAGTCTTGAGTGTCCGCTTACAGAAGTCAGTGAAAGCAAAATAAAACCTTTGCCTGTGCAGAGAAGAGGAAGCAGAAACACTTACTTTTATGAAAAATGGTGTAGCAAGATGCTCTACCTCATTGTGCCTGCCTCAGTTTCCTTTTGTGCTACCTTGTCCCACTTGGGACTGGTGATTGTTTCTGAAACATCTTAAGATGGATAGTGAAGTCATCTGGTCCAGTCAAGTGGTAATGGTGTAGTTTAACTTGCTTTTCATCATTATAGTTTTGCTTAAATCCTTGATTGAAAAAAAAAAAAAAAATTCAGGCTGGAGTTGGTCTCTAGTGTGAAAAAAGTGGTGTCAGTTATTCATTCATTTCCTGTTTCTTCCCTTGAGTTGAATGATCAAAATGTCTGATGAAATGTACCCAGTCACAGGACCTACAAAGAGGCAGAAAGGGTAATCAACTCTCCCATTTATTGGTATCATCCATGTAAATCTGCTAAGTAACTTTCTCTTGAACTATCATGGGATCTCACTTTCCTCCAAGAAACCTTATTGAAGGGAAAATAAACTGATATCAGCCACGTATTCTGCAACTATGACATAAACTGTGCCCTTTTCAGGATCTCAGTTCTTCTCTAGTCACCAGTAAAGCACCAAGAGGAAAGGCAATGTATTTTATTAAATCTTTTGACATTAGAGAAAAATGAGTAAGCTTTCAGGGACAGGAACCTGACATGCCTGAAAGCATACCTGAGGGTTTTAACTAAAACACTAATTGTTGTAATTAAAGTTACCACCTTCCATAAAGTCTGCCTCATCTCCTCATCTATATCTGTAGGCAGTAGGTAGGAAGGCAGTATTGTCTAATCAAAATGTTATTTCAGTTTGTGATGTTGCCCACACATGCCCTGCTTCCTTCCCACGCTCAAGATTGTTTGTGTATCACACTACAAACCAAATCAGGAAACAAGCGTTAAAAAAAAAAAAAAAAAAAAAAAAGGAAAACTTGTGCATTTTCATGTTGTTTTGTTACTGATATTTTGGGAGAGTGGGGTTGCTGAAGCAGCTTACAAACAGGCACCAAGGTGGAACTGCTGTATGCTGGAATCGGTGAGAGCTGATGGGAAGCTGGACATTTTACTACAGCGTTGCTGCTGGAAAAGGTGCACCACCAAACAATTGACATTCCTACTGCAAACAGGTTGCTATTATCAGCTCAAACGCACTAGCAGCTTCTTCTACTGAAAAACAGACCAGCCACTTCTCTGACAAACAGACTTTCAAACAGAGGGTATATTTCGACTTACCAATTTTCAGAATTTCTAAGAGGTCTTCTTAGATCTTTAGATCTCTGGGGATACAGTGATTACACTATTATATGTAACTCAATTTACAAGAGGAAACCTGCTTTTTGACAGACTGAGACCACAGCTGGGCAAAACTCTGCTTTTATTAATACAGACATTTCATAACATGGGCTTAAGAATATTTTCCCTACTATATGTAAAGGCCTGTGTTCCACTGGCTCATGAACACGTGCAGCTTCACTGTCATCTGTTTTCCTTCATTTCAGATCTATCAAACATTTTTAAATACTGTTTTTTTTTATCTGCTTACCTTAAGAAAGTCACAGAATACAATTGGCTTGCACACAATATATTCTGGGATTCCAAATAATTTGGCTACAAATCAACATTCAAAGTTAGACAGGTTTTTGTAGGACATATTTTCATGCCCACTGTAATACAAATAAAGTGAGCTGGTTTCCTTACTGGCTATTTCAGACAGCATAGTATGGAAACACTGCTGATCTCTGTTGTTTATGAGATTGCTGTGTAAAAATCTTTGGCTTTCTTGATAGCACAGCCTGTATTCAGTCTCTTCCTAATACAGGATCTCAGTAGAGAACACCTGCATAAAACAGAGATGGAATACTTTGTTGGTTAAAACCAGAAAGTTCCACTCCATGTTAACTTAATCTTTAAAATCCTTTAAAAGTCAGAAAAGAATTTGTCAGGTCCATTCAGAAAGCCTTATTGGCAATGAAGAGCGCTCAGTGATCCAACAGCATCAGAACATGAATAAAAAAGAAGCAGAATAAAGTAAGAATTAAACCATTATATGAAACCATAAAGTGCCTGCAAATGTCTGTGTCAGAAAACACAGGAAGAAGAAAATAGAGAGGCTGTGACATGCTAAAATAATAAGTCTATGAAAAATTCAGATTCAGACATGAAACAACCCTCCTTCACTATTTCTCCATTAATTGGAATGGAATAAAGAACTGAGATGGAGTGGCACAGAAATCTGCAGAGACTGTCCTGTTAAAAGTGTAAATGGAAAAAGGAAACAGAATATTGATTTGAGTTTGTGTTATTAGCGTTATTAAATTAAATACTACAGTGTGCAAAAGTTACTGGCCAATGTTTTCACCTCATCTCATAAGAAAAGCTATTTTAAATGTTTGTAATGTCTATAAAAATACATTCTGTGCACAGACATAGGCATGGAGGAAAAACTGTCATCTTATATTTGGTTATGCAGAGTGGGTATCTATGAAAAAAAAATATTTTTTTAATCTTGGCTTGGGACAGATTATTCAAAGGAGGAATTTCTAATTGGACTCCGCATGCTCAGATGAAAAAAGTGTTTGCACTTCAATTTAAGTGGTTCCTGTTCTTATCTGCCAAAAAGAATATCCTTTGCAGGATACCGAGAGCTTAATTTCCATACCACACGTGTGTTCAACAATAATACGTCACACACACTACACTTCATATGCAGTGTATTTAATTGCTGAAATGTTACCAATCTCAAGATTCCTCATCATTTACATGAATCTGAAACTCTACATTTCTGTTTTACATAGGTAAAAACATCATTGTTGTGTCTGATAAAGGGACAGTGGACCAGTGACGGTCTCTGTCATCCTCATGACAATAGATGCATTCAAAGCCCTTTTTTCCATTTGTCCATGAAGCTGTAGTGCTACACATTTGAAACACTGAACTTTTTGTATGACATGGAGGCTTTCTCTCTCCAGAACATTCCAGCAGTGGGCTAATGTTTTAAAATATACAATTAGTGAGTTTACTTTCTGCTGTTTGTGGGATCTCTGTGATATTGTGCTTTCAGAGGTTGGGTTTTTTTGAGTGTTTCCCTTTTTTGTCCAAAATCAAGTGAAAAATGCTTCTTTCTCTACCCTCTAGTTTACATGACTACTAGAAGAAAATTAATCGTGTAATCCATCTTGAGTTTTGTGACTGGGAGATCAGTGCTGCAGTCAGCAAACAGCCTCCAGGGGTAAGCCTGGTATATATGCTGCTAGGTCCCGCAAGGTGGGTACGGCACTATCATGTCCCACAAAGTGGTCACGGCTCCCCAGAGCTGGTGGCCCAAACTAAATATCAATATCTCTTTCAAAAACTAATTTGGCGAGATTAGGCTTGGGAATTCTCTGCGTGGTACTCTAAGAGGAAGACCATGACCCAGGAGGCTTTCACAAAAGACACCTTTACTTAAAATTGAGTAAGATTATAAAGCTTGTCCAAAGGAAAACACAACAATATCGCTGTCAAAGCAACAGATTACAACTAGCAGAACTTAGGAAAATGGTCCTCTCAAAACAACAGGTTACAACTGGAAAAACTTAGCAAAATTAGAAATGATCTTACTCCTATGTGCCTAGAATAAGGTTGTTTCTAACAGAGAGAGAGAGATGAAGAGAGACAGAGAGAGAGAGAGAAAGACACAGAGATGAAGAAAGAGGGCATAGGAAAGATACCACCACCCTTGGATCCAGCGACGATCTCGGCATGACGTTGTTGTCCTTGGATGGTGGGTGTGTGCCCCGAGCATTTCGAGTCTGCCTCTTTGATGGCACCTGGCCCCACCTCTCCTGGTGAGGCTCAATCTACTTTGTGCAGACTCAGTGTTGGATGCGGGAATGTTCTGGAAATGAGTCAGTGGGGCACGGGAGTCCAGGTGATCACTTGGCCCCCCCCATCCGGGTTGACCAAGCAATGACCTTTATTGTCACACCTGTGCTCTGTCCTTAAACAGGAAAGTGGTCTTTCCAAGATGGCTGTGCCTCCACAGGGCTCCTCTTGCCAGCCACTGCTCCTTGTCAAGTAAGGACAGTATCCCGTTTATCAGGGTGGCTGCCAAAGGAGGGGCTCTCCTTTCAAGGACAGTGTCCAGTTAATCGGGGTGGTTACCAAACGAGGGGCTCTCCTTGCGAGAACAGGGTCCAGGTGGTCATTGAATAAGGCCCCCTCCTGAGCACCATGTCCAGTTTGTCAGGGTGGCTCTTTTGAGACGATTATTCTTTTTGGGACTCTACATATGCTCAACCTGAGATTCTGAACATTAAAAGTCATCATCATCTGCACAAATATGTACACAGAGGCTCAACTCTGTAGAGAGTTTATAAACATCAATCTGTCACCCAGATTGCCAAATCTGGCAGGTTCAGGCTTATTCCAGTGATATCCACAGAGACTGCATCCTAAATTCCTCTCTCATGCTGCCCCTAGGAGATTTACAATTTTTGTGTTGGCCTAGTGGATTGGAAAGCCTGCTTGAAATCTTGAATATATTAAATAGACTTACTTGATATTTTCCCTTCTTCATACGAGCACTATGGATATAATTTTTGCATGCAGCTGATGTGCCTTCTATTGCATGCACTTTAATGAGTGGTACTCTATTGGGTTTATGTATTCTTCAATGGTTGGACGCAGGAGGACCTCTTTGAGGAGAGGCCAGTGCTGCCCTGTGCCTCAGGGAAAGCGTATTTAAGAAAACTGAAAAATGCCACAAAAACAAAGGAGGAAAGGAAAAAAAATTGTGAGAAGTAGCAGTGTGAACAGCAGGGTCAGGATAGGAAGGGGAGGAGGTACTGAAGGTGCTCCAGCAGAGATTCTCCTGCAACCCATGGAGGACCATGGTGGAGCAGAAATCCACACTACAGCCAATGGAGGACCCAAGACTGTAGCAGAGGCACATGTCCTAAAGGAAGATGCAGCTGGTGGAAGAGCTCCCCCCAGAGCAGGTGTATCCTGAAGGATTGCAGCCTGTGGAGAGGATCTGGCACTGGAGCAGTCTGTTCCTGAAGGACTGTACCCCATGAAACGAACCCACACTGCAGCAGTTCTTGAACTGTATCCTGCGGGAATGACCCCATGCAGGAGAAGGGGAAAAGTGTGAGCTGGAAGGAGTGGCAGAGAGGAGCTGTTACAGACTCATCACAACCTCCGTTTCCCATCCTCCTCTGCCACTCATGGGGAAGGAGGTAGAGGAGTTCAGAACGATGGCATGATGGGGAGAAGGTAGAGGAGTTATAAATGAAGGAGTGAAGTTGAGCCTGTGGAAAAGGTAGGGAGTTGCTTTAATTTTTGTTGTCTTTGTTTCTCAATACTCAAATCTATTTTAAGTGGCAAGAAAGTAAATGAATTTTCACAGTGTCAACTGTGTTTTGCCCTTGGTGGTAAGCCATCTCCCGGGCTTTGTCTCAACTCACAAGCTGCTTCATCCTATTTTAAAAAATACATACCTCTAAAAGTGTAGCTTTATGTTGGTAAATTGCATCTATTGACTGGCAACCTTTCACTGCTTGAAATTTAAAACACGTGGCATCAAATCAATGTCATGGGACGTTGTCATATTGAAAAAGGTTACATATGCAGCCTGGAGGAACTTGGAGATTCCCAGCTCAGACAGCTGGAGGAGCTAAGTGGTTGTTACTGGTTCAAAGCTCTGGCAATTTCTGTTTGATCTGTTGGAGTATTTGTATCGCAGTTCCTGAAGTGGACTAGTGCCTTCACATCACTTTCGGCAACAACGTTAATTTATCTATTTTCGGAGGTGCTCAGCACTGTATGGGCTTCATACAGTGGTATAAAACCACTGCTGGGCTTCAGGGGCTACACGTTTTTCTATCTGTTTTTGTCAGCAGTGCCCATTGGGATGAACACTTCAGAGAGTGCCTGAGAGATTGTCTTTCCCACAGAAGGAGGCAGAGGGAAATGAAACTATTATCTGTGCCATTTTTAGTGTAGACTTAAGTCTTGCAGTGTTTGAAGAACTCCTGAAAACATCACTGCGTGACAGTGAAGGTCCATTACAGATTAAATTTCTTCTTCATCTGGAGGGGTTCAAGCACCCATTAATGGAAAAAAGACAAGAGTATGACTGCTCAGCTGAGCAGTTAAGAGGACTTCCCTGTGAAGGGTGGTGACCTGCATGGATGAGAACCTGTTGACTGAAATATGACAGGGCTCTTCAATGCAGTTTCACAAGTAGCTTAAGCCAGTGTAAATCCAGGCTGAGGCCTAACTGAGCAAGTGTCCTGCCTATCAATGTTCTGTCCCGTTGCCTCCCTTACAGACCAGTGCACTAAACAGACCAGGCTGGGGGCAGGAGTAGATAAAAAGTAGTTTACTGCTATTGTGATTGATTACAGAGGCTAAAATAGAAATGCACAGTAGACATTCATTTTGCCTCAACCAAACAGTGTAGTGGTCTTCTTTTTTTTGTAGTAAGACATGGAAAATTAAGTGTTCCAAAGCTGAATGACCAAAGACATGAGGAGTCTGATGTTCAAAGGACACTTTTTGGGGTTATACGGCCTTTTTGAATGGAACTAATGGGCATATATGTGAAAGAAATTTGCGGGACAGGTAACTGAATTGTGGTTAATGGCATTTACAGATGCCATTACTTCTAGAATCCTTAGATTCTTGATCCTCGCTGTATCCCTACTGAAGGCAAAATCCCTTTAGAATAGGACAATACTTTCCTGTAGGAAGATGTGAGTATTTCAACGTCACTCTGTTAGAAATGTAATATATAGCTTTCTTCCAGCTGCTGACACTGCAGCATGGAACACTGAAGAAAAAATAGATGTTTTTTGGGGAAGAAAAAAAAAAAAGGTAATTCACTTTCTGTGGATCTGAAGGCCAAAGTTTTAAAATATGAGCATTTAAATTTAGTCAGTTCTATAATGAGGCATCTTAAGGAGTACACGACTTTGAAAAGTGCTGAGTCTAACCAGGAGAGTACATGTCACCAAATCTGGTCTAGATCTAGGTGGGTCATGTTCATCCCTTCACACTACCAGTTTGAAAAACTGTTAGGAAGGCTAATCTTTGCTAAGAAAATTTACCTCCCAGAAACTTGTTAAGAAGTAGGCTGCATTGATTAATATTCTTGTACAGAAAAATAGTCCTGGTGTGGTTGCTAAAATATTACTGTTAAGAGCTATTGTTCACCTGCATGAGTATTTGCTCTAGCGCTGACATCAAAGCAAAGGAACAGGATTGGTTAGCCTGTGTACAAGCCTTGAGACTTAATTAATTCACTTTTGAAATCTTACTTTCTCCCCGTTTTGCTTTCATATCTGAAGGCAATATGTGCCAAACAGAGATTTGTGTGCCTAAGTTTCTAGAACTGGAGTTTTCCCCGTTCCTGGATTGAAACGTCATTTTTTTCCCCAAGAAATTTATCTTGTTAACATTTTGCTTTGTGCTCTGTCTGACATAATCTTTCCTGGATAACCCTTGGTATGGTACCAAGGAGCAAAAAGATTCACTTGTATTTGCTTGAGAAACAAGTCTCAGGATGGCAGCAAAGCATAGCAAAATGGCTGCTGTGTCATGGGAACAATCTCCCAAAGCTGATTTTGAGCTGATTTAGCACATTAGTAAACAGATATAATTCTTTTGGCCAGTGAAGCTGCTCTTTATTCCTCCCCTTTAGCTGACATCTGAGACACATCTTCCAAAGTTTGTCCACAGAAACAAACTCAGAAACAGGCAGAAGTTCTGCTGCTAACTTCTATGGGATTGTACCATCAGCATTTAGTTTGCACTAGGCTCATATTGCTTTGTTTGCACCTTAAATATAAGCTCAACTCCATATGTAAAAAGTGTTTTTTTATAGAGAAATAACTAAACATTTGACATCTTTGCTCTTTGGATCTTGCAGCCATTTTTCAAGTGTCAGTTTGTTTTCCCACTTTAGGGCCTGCTGACAACTACTTCCTGGTCAGCAGCAGAGGAATCTACATCAGCACTGTCAAAATGCTCTTTTATTTTTTGAGGTGAGCTTTTTTTTTGAGCTGAGCTCAGATGTGTTCCCCTGGAGAGCACACCTGGCTGGAAGGCAGTGGCAGACCATCAAAATGATTCCATCACTGGGGAGTTGGTGAGACATTCCCACTGGTGTTAACACTGTCTTGGACGTGGGGGCTTATACTTTCAGTAGCAATCTTTTTTTGGATTAATACTGGTGGGTTTTGGTTTTTTTCTACCAAGATTTTATGTATACTGATTAGAAATTCTTTTTCTGTTTTAAACAAGCAATTCTACTGTCCAAAGTTTATCTATCTAAATTCATCTTGTCAGAAGATAATTACTGGTGGTATTATCGTCTGGGTTTGTGCAGAAAGTAAAACCTTCTGCAGCGTTTCCAGGCCGATTTCTGCCAGGAAAAGGGCTGCAGCCCAGAGGCAGTCAGGCACTCCTCAAGCCATACAGCAGCCAGTTCTGGTGAGGAAGCATTTCCCATGGTTTCCCATCTGATTCCAAAGCTATCCACCTCAAGAGTAAAAAAATCTGGCAGTGTTCCCCTCTGCTTTATTGAAAAGGAAGAATTAATTTACAGAAACTTTTTTTCCACTTTTAAAGCACCATGAGCCTCTCTCTAAAGATGACAAAGATCAGCCATTCCCAGGAATCTGAATGAAACTTGGGGAGGAGGGTGGGGTTTTGTTTTTTTTTTTTTATTCAGGAAGTGTGTATTAACCGATGACTCCCCAGATAATTTGCAGCCCAGCATGCCAGCTGTCTTCTCCACAGGGAGCAGCACTGTTTCAAAGGGAAAGTTAAGCCCTGTGGATCTTGCAGGCAAGGCAGCCTGCCTCAGAACAGGATCCATAGTGCCTGGGAGCCCCAACAGGGCAGGGGAAAGGGGAGGCTCCCACAGCACCCTGCCAGCTCTTTAAAATACTCCAATAGGAATGCACATAACATGGGGGAGAAAGAGCTGCACATGGGCAGCACTATCCAGATTAGAGTCAGCTGCTGTATTAGCAAGACAAAGTCGAGCTAATTCTACAGTAGCCTGGACCCATTCTGGGTCTATTGATTTTTGTTCTTCTTTTAGCAGGAATCCTAAACGTTTTAGTTCCTGATGGCACAGCAGAAACTTAGAAAGAAGAGATGCACCCTTTTTTCTGCTAATGCAATAAACAGACAAATAGGGTCTTTTCCCCAGGCGTCCGTATCTTTATTGGCCGATAGCAAACAATGTCTGTACTGAGCTGTGGCAGGCGCAGGCCCGGAGCCCTCGCTTTCCGCAGCTGGTCCCTGCCCCGGGCAGCCTCTCCCGGCTCCCCACGGCCCCGCTCTGCTTGTCGCGCCCGTTTCCCGGTCTCCCGCCCGGCGCTGCCTGTTGCTAGGGCGCAGGCCCCGCCCACCGGCCCCCGAGCCAATCAGCGCTGCCCGCGGCTCGCCGGTTCGAGCGTGCAGCCCCGCCGGGCGGCATCTTGCAGCGGTTCTCCTCAGCGCGGCGGGGTTGGGCGGGGGCGATCCGCAAAATCACTGCAGTCGTTTTCTAGATTTTATTTTTAGCGGAAAACACGGTGCTGAGGAGGGAGGGAGAGCGGCTGCACAGTTCATGCAGATGCAGATGTACCTTGTGTCAGATTTGCAGCATGGGCTGCAAACAGACCTTGATACAAAATATTTAAAACATAAAGACATCAAGAGAGCATCATGAGGGGACTTGTTTAAATTTGTCCTTCATTTCTTGGATCACAGAGTTACAGTGGACTCAGGCTGGCCATACTGTACTTGGCAACCAGCCAGAGCAGGCCCATCCACCAGCTAAGGAAGCTGTCCACTGTGCCTGGTGCCCTTTGGTCTGCAGCAGCTGGAGAGCAGCAGTGAGCCACGGCAAGAGGTGTGACAAGAAGGTCCACCCCAGAATGGGGAGGGTGTGCACCAAGGGACGGTGTCCAGACAGGTTTACTGCCTTTTATTTCTGCACTCAGGAAGTGATACATTTCACTCAGCACCTCCTGCCCAGACCAAAAACATGCACAGTGTACAACAAAACTGAAGGTTTTTAGGGAAAGATCTGTGGGCTTTTCAGCTCTTCGGGCTTTTCAGCTCTTCAGGCTTTTGTGGTTGGTGGTTTTCTGTGGGTTTTTTGTGGAGGGGAGGTAAAAGAAAAATACAACCTGAAATACATACACTTCTTTCTTTGATTTAGCAACAGTCTGATGGTTTTTAAACATGCATTTTAACCAGAAAGTAAGCAAGCAAACAAACAAGCAAGCAAGAATCTCTACTTTGGCTAATGAGAAGGGAGGGAGAAGCCTGTAATATTTATTGTTTATTTATGAAATCCAGAGATTTCTGAATAATACGGTAAAAAGTGGGACAGGGAGATTATCTCCATCAAAATATTTACCAATAAAAGTTTATTGGCTGATTCTCTCAATCTTACGAAAATTAACCGTATTCTTTTAGTTTTAGATACTACTTTGACCTTAAAATCATCACCAAGATGAAGGAGGAGGGTGACTTGAGTACAATGGCCTGGATCATAGTCCACATGTCATGACAGACCAGTACTAGGAACTATGAGGTGGTGATTACAGTCTACCTGGGACTGTTGGCTGCATTTCCATATAGCCAGGTATACACAAGTTGCTGTCTCAGTACTTGGGACCAGGCTATATGGCTAGCCACAGTGGCTGTTTGCCATCAGTAGCTCAACATTTTGATGGTAAGAATCTGGGGCTTTATCTCAAGTGGGTTTCCTCTGAGACTAATTTAAACAGGCAGACTTGCTCTCCCTCATCTGAGTCATTTATTATATCGATTACTGCCTGTATCAGCTAGACACTTCAATGTAGTGAAATCATGGTGTATTGTGAATGACTGAGTCCAGAAAGCAAGGCTGCTCTGTCTGAGACAATCCTACATTCTACACCTGAATACAAATTTTTCCATACTGCTCCTGGGGATGTGTTGTGGTCAGCCCTTCCAAATAATTCAGAAGTTTGACAGTAGAAGGTTCAGTTATCACAGCAAACACGGAAAGTGAGATACCACTCATCCTGGAGTTCTGCTCAGGAATTTCAGCATAGCTGGCCTCTGACAACAGTTGGCCACTGCTGGGCTATGTACAGGCCCACAGATCCACCTGAGCTACCATGTCATTCTTGGTGTCTTCTGCCCCTGGATATTGTGACATGATCTTAATGCTGAATTTTACAGGCAGTGGCAGCTCGAGACAATACCAGTACTGTTCTTTGCAAGAGTAGAGCTGTGTCGCAGACCGAGATGGGTAAAGCTGCGACTCACACCCCCTCCAAAGGGGACTGAGGGCTGAGGACCACTCCCTGTCACACTCATAAACAATGCCCAAGAATCAACAGGTTTATTTAAGGCACCGAGGTTTTGGCAAGTCTGTAGCTACCAATATACACAGAACACTATACAAAAGACAACAGAGAAATTCCCCCCTTTCCCCCTGTTCTTATTCCTGGACAGGGATAGGAGGGAACAAGCCTGGAGAGAGCCTTTAGGAATTATAGGAAATTAAGTGTATATAGAAAATTATGAAAGTGAGGGTATGGTGTGTGTGAATGTTAGAAGCATTAATAGGGGGTGCCAGGACCCAAAGTTCGCAAGTCTCACCACCGGGGTGCGGCCGAAGCCAATCCCTGGTCGGGATCCTCCTCTTTCTCCAACGACTCCAGGCAAGCAGTCCGTTTGGTACGCTCACACGCCAACATCCACAGGGAAAAAGGCGCTTCACGGCCCCACGGTTCCACGGCAGCCTCCGCAGCGATACACACACGGCGGTGACTACGTCTGAAGTGGCTAGTGGGGGTTCGCAGCGCGCGCCTTCCGGCTCCCCTTCCGGTTCCGGCCCCGCTGTGCCCGCTGGGAGCTGTAGTCTGTGGTCCTGTGCGCATGCGCCTGGTACCTCTCTCCTCTTCTCACGGGTGCGAGGAGCGCATCGCAAGGAATGCTCAGTAGATGTCGCTGGATTAAAGGCCATTATAGAGTACGTCTCTCACAAGCTGACTCAGTATCTCCATAATAGCCGCTTGATTTTGACATTCTGGTGCAGAAGAGGTGCTTATAGAGCAACAGCAACCTGAACTTCTGTGCAGCTGGAGCCCTCTCCTTAATTCACAGTGAATCACAGAGTCATAGACTGGTTTGGGTTGGAAGGGACCTTGAAGATCACTTGGTTCCAACCCCCCTGCATGAGCAGGGCCACCTCCCACCAGATAAGGTTGCTCGAAGCCCCATCCAGCCTGATTTTGAACAGCCTTCCTCTTCCAGGAATGGAGCTTCCACAACTTCCCTGGGAAACACGTTCCAGCGTCCTACAACCCTCACAGTGAAGAATTTCCTCTAAATGTCTAATTTAAATCTCCCCACTTCCAGTTTTAGGCCATTACCCCTCGTCCCATCACTCCATGTCCTTGTCAAAAGTCCCTCCCTGCTTTCCTGTAGCCCCTTCAGGTATTGGAAGGTGCTCTTAAGGTCTCCCCAGAGCCTCGTCTTCTCCAGGCTGAGCAGCCCCAACTCTCTCAGCCTGTCTTCACAGCAGAGGTGCTCCAGCTCTCTGATGAGGGGAATGCAAGGAAGGGAAGATGTGACTCAGCTCCGGGGTGCCATGTGTCACATCCCCCGCACTTGCCCCACAAAGCCTTTGCACCCATGTACTTGGGTGACTGCATTGGGAGGTCAGTAAGTTAGAACACTGGAGAACATCTTGTTGCTGCTGCGGCTGCGTTTGTGACGGGGATGTTTCCCTGATGCCTTGAGGTGATGCCACCCCTTTACCTGGGATCACCAGTCATGGCTCTTCCCAGGGGAGGAGGGAGATGGGGGCGTTCTTAGTATTCAATATGAAAACAAAAAACAAAACCAAAAACCAACCCAGCAAGGAAAAACAGCTAAAAGTTTTTTATTAATTTAAATATAACTGTAACAAACATCTTTAGATATGGAACATGTCTTACTTTTTTTCAAAGTGGGACTATTAAATTCACTTACACTCCATGTTAGTACCATAATTACGTAGTTAGTGGAGGAAAGAGTGGAAAGTACAATTAATCTTCTCCTGGAGATGCTCTTTAAGTTCAATCTTCTATTGTCTCACTTTTAGCAAAAAAAGGAAAAAAAAGGAAAAAAAAAAGAGAAGGGATGAGGGGAAAAGAGAAAAAAACACACCACTGTTTCATGAGGAAAACTTTTGCTCACAAAAATAAAGATTCTAATTTTATATTTTACAAAAAAAAAACCCAAAACACACACACACAACAACCCCCTCACCACAAACAAACAAAAAACCCCACCAAACACTATACAACTATTAGTAAGTGTAATCGTGTTCCGAAGAACCAGTCTTGCCTCTGCATTTACTCCCAGACACAGAGAAGGAATCCGATAGAATCTCTCAAAAATCAATCCAACACTCAAAAGAAAACCCAAACTTGCTACAAATGCTACACACACACAAACAACCAGGGGGATTATCCAAATCAGACATGATACTTTTAAAACCAGAAGCCAGTCATGTGCACCTAAATGCCATTAAATTTCTCTTTGATGAAGGTACACTGAGTAACAGATTTTATAGAAAAATTACTACTGATTCTGTTGAAGGAAAATAAAACACGACACAATCCAGGTTCCCAACTCAGTGTCCTTCTCAGGACGCAGTGGGGCATCTACGTCAGCTGTACCCCCCAGTCTTATGTCGTGCCAGGCTGCTTTACCCAAGCAGTTTATGACAGTTCCTTTCATTAAATGAAAGCATTAGAGCACCTATGAAATCACACAGGCAAAGCTTTACTAAAACACAATACTTTATACCTTTTCTCCACAGCAAAGTTAAGCAAAGATCCATGGACATGAAGAAGAATGTAGGACTAATGTGCACGAAGCTCTGCTTATCGTCTTGATATCCACAGCACATGGCAATCAATATACCAACCTGATCTGCTGTGTTTGCATGTTGCCATAGACCCTCACCAGTGAGAAACAGACCAAAAAATAAAAACACGGTCACAGAACTGACAGAAAATATTTCACACAGATTGAAACAAGCCAAGAACCTTCTCTCACATGGCAACTCATTTGTGCTCTGAACTGGACAATTCATGTAATTAGGGAACACAGAAGTCACAGCCCTCATTGAAGCATTTGGAGAATTTCGCTGCTACAATAACTGTGACCAGTCCAGAATACCCAAGGACAAGTCAAGGTTGCATCCTTCACTGCTGCCTCTAGATCTTGCTGAATAAACTTTTATTTATTATGGGTGTGGTCTCTGTAGATCAGACTCCCTCTTCATTTTCACTGCATAAGCGTCGCTTTACTATGCTGCAACAGCATCTGCAGGCTGCTAATGCAAGATCACTGTGTCACTACTGGACAAGGGCAGGTATCCTACTCTGAAGAGCTTAAAATCTAAGGAGTAACTTAAGGGGACTGGCAAGATTTACACAGAAAGAATCTGCTATATTAGTAAAAGAGGAGTTCTCCAAATCTGGTCAGACCTTCTACCAAAAATTAAGAAAAAATTTAAAAAGGAATTAGTAACATGTTTTTCCCTCAATGCATTTGTAATCCAGCTAGATACTGGAACTCAAAAATGGCTCCAGGTAGTTTTTAGAACACATACATGGATTCTGTCTTCAGTTTGCTGTGTCTACATGTGTGCCGTGTGCAGTTAACACACAAATTAAATGGATTTGCTTGATAACTGAATTCAGAGAGGTTGTAACAGACAAGATTATCAGAAGACAAAAGCAATGTGTTATACATTCATGTCCCATGCAGCAACATATTAATCAGAGGTATAAAATAAGAGCAGGTCACATGACAGTTAACTCTCTTAAATGGAATATATAAATTCAGAGGAATTGAAATTGTGAGTCTTCAGATTCATAGGGATGTATTACCTCCATTTAGTATTGGTTAAAGAAGTTCTATGCAAACCATCATCATGTGCCTTGATGCCTACTTTTTTTTTTTAACCTTCCTTTGCAATGAAGAATTTCTACAAAGTGGAACATGGGAAAGAGTCCTAGAAATACTGGCGTAGAACAAACCACTGAGAACAAAGATTGAAAGTGCATGGCTGATCCCAAGGAATTCTACTTTATAAACTATTCCCATTCTTAAGAACTCTTCCATGATAGGCAGCACAGAAAAGCTTCAGGTAATGCTCTGACTTAAAGCTTCTTAACCAAAAGAGGTGTCTTACCACAGCCCAAGTGTCTCGGGCAGAATTTGTTCACAGCTAGAGGTTTAAAGCAGAGACTCCTAAAAGGGAAGAAGCAGCAGTTAAGATCTTCTGTATTTGCAAGCAGGCTGTCCAGTTCACTCTACATAATAGCTATCTGAGCTTGTTGGACCTTACTTCCAAGGGAAATCTGTCTTTGAGCCAAGGGTTAGATGTGATACAGCTCAGCAGTGCAACCTTGCCCTGTGCCTGAGAAGACTGCTGAGCTGTGTGAAAGATCTGTGAAAAACTAGAGAGAACTAAGCAAGTTAACAAGGTACAATCACCGAGAGGTGAGGCTGCTGAGACAGTGACAGTACCTCCTGAATTCAAGAGGAAAAGCCAGCATGAGAAGGCAGAAAACCATAGGGGCGGGTGGAAAACAAACCACAGCTATCAAATTGGAAGACAGCAACTCAACAATGAGATTCAGCCTGCTTCCAGAAACACTGAGGAGGCAGACTTCACCTGACTCATGACAAGGTGTCTGGCCAAAGCTCACCAACAGCCCCTTGGGATGGTCAGTGCAGCACCAAGTTAGCTCTAGCAGCTCCTGCGTGTCCAGCCAATCAAGAAATGCTTTGGACTGGCAAACACATCCCGTGTGCAGGACCTCTCTGCACACAGAAGCTGCTCGAGCAAAGTGACCCTGCAGAGAGATCATACACTCATGAAGCAAAAAAAGAAGCTTGACCTGAAAGGGCTTTAGGGGAAGAAAGAGTAAAACAAGCAAACAAAACCAAACAAGCAAACCCCCCCCCCCAAAAAAAAAAAAAACCACAAAAAAACCCAAAAAAAACCCACAAAAAACAAACACCACCTGTTGCAGCGAGAGCACAGACTAATGCACCACGATCAATGTGATCAAGCGAAAGCCGTTTATTATTAAAAATGGTGGCAATTTATACCCTTCTGATTCTAGATGTTCCACCCCAGTACAAACCCCGTTGGTTACATACATACACAGTTCATATATGATTGGCTACGTGTCTTGTCACTTGCTGTCCGTGTCATGATGACCCAAGGTGTTTCGCTTCCCAGACGGTGCCTCTCAGTTCTTGCCACAACATTCTTTTCTCACTACTTCATGAGATAACAACCGTGAGATAGGACACCTGCTGTTTGCTGGTCCCGTGGGGTACCAGCCTGTGAGACACCAGCTTGTTTACTGATCTCACGGGCTACTTCAGGGTGCCTGACAATTTGGTGAGCAGCACCTGCAACACTGCTGTTTTAATTCAGGCATATTAATTTTCCATAAATCCCATATTAATTTTCCATAAATCCCATATTAATTTTCCATAAATCCCAACAATTCCCCCTTTTTGTTTTAGTAATAAGGTGAGCAAAATCCAGGCTTTGGTGTATCAGTTTGTGTCAATCACAGGCCTTGTGACCTGTCCTCCTCTCCTGGATGGCCCTCTTATAATAGAGGAGGCCATCCCTCACATCAAGGTCTGGTATGGCATATGTCTCCACCACTCAACGCCTACTGGGTTGCAGCCAGCAGCGGAGCTCGAGGTTCTTCTTGGTGGCAAATACAGAGACCAACCCAGCCTGGCCCTCGATGATAGTAGGAGATGCTTGGTCAGCCCTAGTCCCTTTACCTTCTTTATCCAGTAACAAACCGCTACTGTGGCAAAACACACACAGGTTATATTGAATGCAACAGGTTAGTCAATATAAGTAGCAAGGCACACACAGGTTATATCAATGCAACAGGTTATTCAATAAAACACAATACAAAAATAAAAGGTGCATAATATAAAGTGCAATAAACTCTTGTTATTACAAACTACAGTGTTTGAGAGAAACTCAGTCCACACACCTTTTATAAGGAGGATGAGGTTCTGACACATGGGGCCAACATGTGTCGCAAGCCATCCTGCCCAGGATGCACATTTACAGTGGGACAAGGTTGTGACTCATGGGGCCAACATGTGCCACAAGCTGTCTCACTCTGTTCAGTATTGTCCATTCACCTTCATTATTTCTATTTCATAGCCAAATACCCGTGACCGTGTTCCTTCAAAAAGAACTCTACAATTCCCCTTTTTTCTTTTCTCTCTCTCCCCCCGCTTTTTTTTTTTTTTTCCGTAAACGACCCCTATCTTCTTTACAGCTTTATCTATCATGTAGTTAAGCATTTTTAAAATACATGGTACAACAGAGAGCACAACCAATAGTACTACTAGTATGATAAGTCCATATACCATAAAATCTTTCAACCATTCAGTAACACCCCAATCTGCCAGCCATCCATCAAGGCCTACACTCGAGTGAGTTAATTGTTTTGTGAGATGTTAAAGATCCGGATCCTATTCTGTTATCGGCCCAGAATGGTCAGACAGGTTCATGCAACACATACCCTCAAAAGCCTCACATCCATGTCCGTGTGCCAATAGTAAAAACAAAAAAAAAATCAATAGTTGTTCTATCTTGTAGCATGCCATATTGCTAGGAAAGGAACCTAACAGATACATCTCCTGTGGGTCAAAGTCAGTTACATTTAAAGTTGCAATCATATAAGCTACTCGTGAAACACTTGTTACCTCATCCAAAAGCTTGTTTCGTTTCGTTCGTTTCTTTTTTTTTTCTTTTTCTCTTTTTTTTTTTTAATTTGTTTTCAGTTTTATCCTTAACATACCTAGCAAAGGAAGGTGCCTCTCAGTTCTTGCCACAACATTCTTTTCTCACTACTTCATGAGATAACAACCGTGAGATAGGACACCTGCTGTTTGCTGGTCCCGTGGGGTACCAGCCTGTGAGACACCAGCTTGTTTACTGATCTCACGGGCTACTTCAGGGTGCCTGACAATTTGGTGAGCAGCACCTGCAACACTGCTGTTTTAATTCAGGCATATTAATTTTCCATAAATCCCATATTAATTTTCCATAAATCCCAACCACCACCACCACCAACTTAACTGTTTTTCTTATGTACATATGTTTGACATGGCTGCGGCAGTTCCACATCCTGGAAATTCCCTCTCTGTAACTCAGAAGAAAGGTTTAAGCCATACCCCACATTTTGGAAAGAAACTTTTTGGTGGTGAGCTGCCAAGAGTGCCAGTTTTGGGTTAAAAACAAAATACAATGTCATTATTTAAAAATAAGAAAGCATGACTATAGCTCAACATCTCTTAGAGCAAAAAGACAAATAGCCACTTAATTTCTGTTATACAGGAGGACTATTTAAAACCAGTATTTTGTAAGACACCTTTTAGGAAAACTGTATTAATAATTATTTTCTTCTCCTTTAGTTTCCCTGAAAACAATACTAAACTAGTAGGAGTATCCAAGTGCTGACATAATAGTAAAATAGTCAAAGAAGTGGTCTCTGGCAAGTAAATTACCAGCTTAAACTGCAACACTGCTGCTTAAGCTACCAAGGCCACAACTGAGGAAGCACTCTTGCTTAAAAATATACAGCATCATGTTCTCATTGTTATGAGGGACATGAGCTCACAGGTCCTACAAGCTCTTCAGCAGTCCTACACCAAATTGGAGGCTGCCCACTACACAGATTCCCACACAGGCTGGGCAGAGCAAAGGGCTGCCAAGCAGCAGCATGTGGGCTGTACAGTCCCAAACAAGGGGCTGTGGCACCTCAACACTCCTGGGGAGAAGTAAAGCACTCTAGGAAAGACGTGGAGTTGAGCAACTTGTGACCACTAAAAAAAGGCCACCCCCTCCCACCTCAGCTTCATTCCCAGTCTTGCTGTTTTCTCTGCTGTTCCATGGTGTTTTCTGACCTTATTAAGCTAATTGCAGCGAGGCAGAAGATTACAAGGTGAATAGTTTCCTGCTTGTGCAGTGAGCACCCACGCACAGGGAGAAGAAGGGAAGGTGGCACTCCAAGATGAGCAATCAGCCTATCCTGACACCTCACCCTTTGCCTAAAAGGAAATGTTTGGGTTTTCCAGGGGTTTTTATATTCTTCAAGCAAATTAAAACAGCGGGTTGATTAAATTCCTGGCCATCTGCCAGGTCCTTAAGAAAGGAGTAATGACAACTGAGTAACTGGCAAGCCCATAACAGCTCCATTTCTCAGTAATTTATTCTAACACATGCTTTTTTTTTTTTTCCCCTCCAGTATTTCACTGAACAGAATCTAAACTGGAGTTAAAACAGTTCCTTTAAGTTATTTAGTGATTAGGGTATTTAATCTACTTATTCTCAAATTGCAGAAAGAATCAGAACATTCAAAATTATCCTAGTAAGCTGGCAGATCAGAAATTCCCAAACTACAGTCAGACCACTAGCAGAGAACATGAAGAGACTGTACCGAGAGGAGAGATGATGTTATTCACACCATTACTATAAAGTTGCAACAAAACCAGGTGCAGATGAGTTCCATTATTTTGCCAATAGCTTTGACTCTAAGCAGACCAGCATCACCTGGATTTAAAACCTTAGTCTGAGAAGCTGATTTGGATAGAATTTCCCTTGGCCTTGACAATCCAGGCATGCCATCATGAACAACCTTCCAAAGTTAATTCCTTATATCAAGTAAAAAGAAGTGTACAGAATTACTGTGGTACTAGCTAGTAAAAAATTAAGCATCGCTTGATTTTTCTTTTCATGGCCCAGAACAACAAGGATTATTGCTTAGCAGCTTTTTAAGAGTTAGCCACTTTAAGATGTGCATGTGGCTGTTACACTACCTCTGCTTTCACATTCCTTCTTACTCTCAGCCTCACAATAAAGACCAAGACATGGGGGAAGGAAGAATAGTAAAAAACAAAACCAAAACAAACCATCTCAGTTCCTTCCTTCTCCTTCTGCTAGTAACTGCAGTTTCACTCCAGTGGTGTTGAGGTGAAACACCAGTGGTTCACGGTAGAGTTGTTCGCACTGCAGCTTTGGCTCAGCTAATAAGCCAGTTACCCAGTCACATCATTTGATTAACCACCACCATCACAGGCATCCAACAGCTTTTCTAATGGCAACACCTAAAGCAGCCGTACAGCAAATATGCAGATTGTTGATGGACACGAGGACTCTGAGGCTGCTGCAGATCAGCACAAAGGTCACTGAGCAAGAGCGAGCTGATCCATTTTGATCAGCCAGATCTTGTCCCAGCATCCCCGTGAAGAGGCATGTGCCCATTTAGAGGTGACATTTTAGGCTTCCTTTCAGACGCAGCAATTGGAAACCTCCCACTTCAAAGATTCTTCCTTCTTCACTGTACTAGTGCTGTTAAAGTGACCAGTAGGGCAATGGCAGACATACTATGTTCAAATGTCTTGCTAAGGACCAATTTCAGAGTAGAACAAATGTTTTCTATCCCAAAAGACAACTTCACGTATACACAATTATTCTGGCAAACAATTTGCCCGTTTTGCTTCTTTACGAAGGCACATTTCTCAAACAAATATTTCCATTTGAAATACATAATTTAGTAGCCAAAGTAGAAACTGGAAACCATAAATTTGAGTGTTTATTGAATCCCAAATAATTCTTCATTTTGCTCAGCATGACATCATTTATTCCACGTTCTGGGAATCAGGAATATGATGCTCACCCAGTTCTACTCATCTTCAGGGAACCTGACATCTGTCCACCCTTGCTCTGTGAATAGCTTTGTTTCTGCAGCTGATCTAGCAAAGCCAGTGAGTGCACTGTCTGCACAAACACACACAGACACAAAGTACATAAACAGCTCTACCAGAACGATAGGTAATGAAGTTTGGGTTCATTAAAATACTGCAAAAAATAGAGGAAGCCAATTGTGTTCACAGATGAGCAGCTTTATACTTGAGCCCCCTCCAATTATCTATGAATACAACTCAGTGCAAATGTGATGCTGCAGACATGGATCTGCCAAGCCTCACCCACCTCACCAATACCCTTCAGGACATTTCCAGTCCAATCGTAACCAGCAAGTTCAGTCAACCAAGCTAAGCTCTTCTGACCAACAGAAAAACATGCTTTTGTCATCATGTGTGTCTAGAGAAACACATTTCATATGAGGCAACTTCCTGTGGATCAAAGAGATCGGTAGGTCTGATCAGTTTATCTGTGCAAGTTTTAAGTTTACTTTGCAGGATTGGGTGAAGTGTTCTCACTCACTCAAGTCATGTAAAATTCTCACTCGTCTAACTGTTTTTGAAGAGTTTTTGTTCGCAGAACTCAACACGCTTGGAAAGCTTTGTTGACTCTACCTTGGACTTCACCAGCAAATTTAATTCACAGGTTTAAAGACACAATTGGTCAAGTGCTTCTGCTTTTCCCAGCTGTATTTTCCAGTTCTGATAAATGCAGGAAATTCTTGAAGTTCAGGGGATTTTTTTGGGTTTTTTTGTTTGTTTTTTTTTAAGTATTTGTCAGATTTTTTTTCCATTTCTTTTTACAGCTCAGGGAAAACAGGCACATTTCATTAAAGTACCCAAATATTTTTTAAAGATCTAAACTACTATGGGAAATCAAATTCAGGGAATACCCAGCTGTTCCAGCAGAAACACCCACACTCTTGGGCACTACGGAAGATCACCCGAAAACATAACAGATACTTAGCGCAAGTTCAGTCATTCCACCAGCACAAAAGGGAACGTGCAACAGTGTTAAGCAAACAAGAGCCACCCCAAAACCTCTGGCAACATAACCAAAAGGGGGTTGGTAGGTTGGAAACCAAGTGTTTAGGTAATTTAAATCTTGCTTCCAAAAGTTACATTGGAAAAAACACCATCAGGAGAGCTACTGTTACAAGCTTAACTATCTGGTGTCATGACCACTCAAAGAAAGAAAGAAAAAAAACAGCAACAAAAACCACAAAACACAACCCATACGTGCTCAACTGTTTGTAAACATTATTTGACATTTCACTGTCAAAAAAATCCCTCTCAAGACATTCACATTTTATATTGAAGAGCTTTATCCTAATAGAATACAAGTGAAAGCTTGGGAGAAAAGGAAGGGAAAAAGCAAGTCTTTGGAATATGCTGAGGCACTGAAGATAAAAACTACCTTGCTATACACAGTGCTACACCGATTGTTTCAGTTAATCTCTTGTTTAGAACAAGCACAGGCAGATTCGGTGGCAGCTTTAAAACATTTCTAAAACTTCTTATGGAATACCTATAAGAGATCATTTGGTACCAACTAAGCAGTGTGAACTTGTTTAAAACTGACCTTTCCCCAGCCCTGCCACACCACAACTCATCAGCCAGTTACAGTGCCCCAGATTAAGCGCAGAGGCCAAAACCAACATATCCTAGATTCGTTTATTTCCTTACTCTATTAAAACTACTTTCCATAATTCTTACTCCATTGGCACGTTCTCAAGATTCAGTTGTCAGGTGGAAGATGGATGTCTTTCAGAGAAAAGTTGGGAAAAAAAAAAAAAGGTGAAAAATAACAATTTCTACAAAACTAAAAAAGCTGTTTGTTTGTTTATTTGGATTCCATTGCAAATTCTGGTCGTGGTTGGTCTGACTAAAAACTAATTAAAGAAAACAAAAGGCATGGAAGATGTGCTTTGAGCTCAAAGCCCCTAACTGTGTATAGATACAACATGCAATTGAATGCCATGAATGGAATACACAGCAAGTTAATACTCTTTAAAAGATCGTAAATGTACAGTGCAAGGAAAAGAAATGATTCAAAGAAAGCCTGTTCTAAATTAACATTGACAGGAATCCAAAGCTTTAATCAGGAAATACATCATGTATTGGACTCGCTGCATTCTTTTTCCTGCTTGTTTGTTGAGGTTTTTTTTAACCATACTTAATTGCACAACTCTATCCCAGATACACATATGTTTAACAGGCTTTTTGATGGCAAAGCCTGTGTATGGAAAATTGTAGAGCTGTCTGATGGAACTGCTACATTTACTGCTAAATTCCAAAGGTCTTTGCCCCACTTAGACAATGCACCAAACTTACCAGATCTGCATCTGTCCCATACAACTTCTTACAAGCCCAAAAAGACATTATCACGTCCTAAATCCACCAATATCAAGACAGTCACAGCATAAGACTAAGTTAGAGTAAAATAATAATAGAATTACATGAAACTGGGATGCTAGGAAAAATCAGCCAGCAGCAGCAATGCTTCTACCTGACTGTTCAAGGGTGGCACAGTGGTGTAATCAAACATCAACTTTCAAAGTCCTCAGAGACTTTTCTTTCAGATGTTTTCATTACAGTGAAGCAGTAGTGCATCCCAGTAAGCCAACTAGGATTAGCTTTTCCAACGCTGGAAATCACCAAAACACCATTAAACTTAAACTGAATTAATACATGCAGAAGTATTTTTGGTTTGTGATCAGAAATTATTGACTACAACCGGTTACCACCAGTCCACCAGTTAGTAACATAATTATCTCACTATTGAGGAAACACCACAAAACTACCCAAACTATGAAACTGCCTGTTCCACATTTCAGAGCCAGTGAGATGTGCAGGGCAGCGGGACAGCAGCGCAGCACTGGCTGGATGGCAGAGGAGGGCACTTAGGTCCACACACTAAGAACATTTGCAGAGAAACTGCAATTACGAGGGTTGTGGTTATCTTTCCAAGTTGAAAGAAAAAAAAATTAAAGCCTTTCTATGGGAACAAAATGTGTCACACTGAAATTAAGAAAAAAAAAAAAGAGGAAAAAAAAAAGTTGGACCTCAGTATTTTTCATGAAAAAGTGCATGGCATGGGTAGGTTTATTTTTCAGCCATAGCTCTGCAAATGGTGGATATGCAAGTTTGTTTTAAATTCACACATTTAAAAGAAAAATACAGTGCCAATTTTAACTTCTTCATAGGAAAGAGGCACTGCAAGATTTCGTGTACGTCCGAGACACCCTTCTGTTTGCTTTTAAAGGAATTTATGGTCAGAAAAAGAAACAGAGATCCACAAGACAAGGCTGTTACAAAGAAGCCAAGTAACCCAATTAACTCATTTTTCCATAATAACCATTGATTAAGCATTACTGGGCTGACACATTACCAGCTGTGTTGACACACAAAGGCATCAGCTCCAGCCCTGGAGGAGCACGGCCTCCACCCGAGTCAGCTGTGCCCTCACAGCCCTCGGAGGACACTGAACCTATCACACACCAGTACACACTCCTAAAATATCAGGAAATATGAGGCACGTGCACAAAGATCAAGCTAACTCCATTAATTGCTGAGCAGTAGCAGGAACTCAGTTTAAAACACCCCCGATCTTCCAGCCACATGCCTGTTTCCAACATCACTGCATGTGACTCGACACCAGCAGTTTGCTAAATGCAACCAGCACCCATCCAGAGAGCTCCTTATGGCTCCAGTGAGCTCTTCCCACACCAGCAACCACTGGTGCACGAGTCTGCCACGGCTGACTGCCACACCGCTGTGCCCCACTCACCCTGTGCAACACTCACTTGTCAGATCTACCTTTGTTCCATGCAGTTTTTCCAAAGATTCACAGGACTTGAATATTCGGAAACTGAAGAACACGTAAGCCACAAGCATTCCTTTTAAAGTCACTGAAATTAAAGAAAGGCCAGCACGGAGCTCCCCCAGCCCCCTCAGCTGAGGTGAAGACCCGCCCTGCCCCAACACGTGTTGAGAGAAGCCCGTGTTACCCACCTCAGGACAAACTCCGCTGACGGAGCACCGGGGTAGGGCGGGGTTTGAGGCTGTGGAACAAAGTGCCAGCCGTCTGCCCAGCCGAACTCCCTGCTACCAGCCAGGGAGTTCCAGGAAGGAATTAAAGGATTCAGTTTAAGATTTGGATTAAGGATTCAGCATTAAAAGCTGGTGCTATCAGCGGATTTGCATGCACGAAAAAGCCATGCTAACACAAAGGCAAAGGAATGGCAAGGCTTGCCCTCAAGCCAACGCCCGCCTTTACAGCCACCTCAACTACCTGCTAATGGCCACTCGTAATCCCCTCCTCAGCACCTGCGCCGCCATAACGAGACCTTGCCCCTTTCTTCAGGACGGGACAGCCCTCCCCCTGCTGCCCCGGGCTGGGTTCTGCTGTAGAAATCATCTAGAGAGCCCTGGAGTCTTTACATAGAGGTTAAAACCAAAACAAAGTGGCTTGCCGCTAGGAAAGGGGAGAGAAGTAACTCTCTTTCATGCAGTAGCTTAATGCCAATAAAATAGTGGATAAAGTCATGAAGGTGACTAAGAAGCAAAACATTAATAACCTTCGGCTGATTTCTTGTTCCAGGGCAGCCCATGGGAAATAAGATAATTACATTGTACGGAAGCTAGGAGGTAAGCTTGAACTGTTTACCATCAAACACCGCAGTTACTGAGAGCACATCCCCCTCCACTCCAGCCCCTATCGTGACACTGGGGGTAGAAGAACACACAGAATCACACAGTATCACAACCAAGGCTGGAAAAGACCTTTAAGATCATCAAGTCCAGCCTATGACCAACACCACCACACCATCTAGACTATGGCACTAAGTGCCACATCCAGCCTTTAGTGCCACACCCAGCCTTTGGCTGGCAAAAGAGCCAGGCAAAGAGCCTGGTCAGCAGCCACGGGAAAGAAATCTGAAGAGGTTTCAACTGGAGTCGCTGAAAACAAAGCTGCTGACTGGCATTGTTACTCTGCTTGCAAATAATGGTACAAATTGACAAGGAAAGATAAACTTTGTTTTGAAGGTAAACCGGAATTTGGGAAAGATGCTGACAAACCGTGTGAGGGCAACTGAAATCGAGCCAAACTCCCGGGTATGTTTTCCTCATATAGCTGTTTGTTTGCAGACAAACAGAAATAATGAAGGAAATTGATTTTAGGTGTCTTAAAATCATAGAACAGGTTTAAAAGCCCATAGGAGACAGGAAGGCAAAGGGTAAGACAAACTGTGGGCTTCTTTTTAATAGGAAAGGAATGTACTGTGTCACCCTGACATCCTGTAGAGCAATACAGTTCATCTGGGGAAACTCCTCCGTTGAGAAGCTTCATCCAAGGAAGTGAAGTATCTCTAACAGGCTGTGTGGAAGTTGTATTTGATAATGTGAATCAGCTGAAAGTCAGGCAATAAATGAAACTGTCCTGTGCCAGGCTTTTTGACTGGGTGACTCCTGAACACTACACATGATCAGCAATTTAAAAACACCTCAGAATGGAATTAAAAATTCTCAGAAACTAAGGAAAGCACTTGAAGGTTGCCTGGAATTCTGGGCTTCCCTTTGCAAAATAAGATACTCGGAAAGGACTTGAATTAAGAAACTAACAAATTGCAAAGCATTTGCCATGATGAAAGATGACAGTTAATCCATTCATCAATTAATCAGGAGTATTTTTGGAGGAGCACAGAAGCTACATGGGTTTGCTGCATTTCATGTCAAATGATACATGCCAGACAGGTTTGCTGTTAGCATTTTGCAGAGGAAAAAACAATGCAGCAGAACCAGATAGATAAGTGCAACGGTTAAAGATGAACACAGATGAAAATTGTAGCCTTAACGAATGATGTAACTAGAAAAATGTTCAATACAATGGTTCATCTAGTTAGAGCACAAGTTTGAAGATACCCTTGATCTTTTTGTTCCAATAGATGAGGAATGCATGAACAAGATCCTTCAAAACAGTGAGAGATGTAGGCAAATGTTTAACTCATCTACTTCCCTAAACTTGCTATAATGGTATCTGTTATAACTGTAGAGTAAGCTATATTTTAAAAACAATTTAATCCAAAGATACATTTCTAAATTACGTCCACTTAACAGAAGAAACATGGTTTGAAACTTGTCAGACTAAACTGAGACAGCCTCACTGTTAATACAACAGAGTCCATCCAGGCAGCTGCAGTAAGAGCAGTAGGGAAGTCCTTTCATGCTGGAGCATGGAAGTGTTCTGTAGTTTGATGGTAGGACAAAAAGGTACGACAAAAAATGAGCTCAATAGCTGAATAGGAGAGATGGCTTTGCCATTGATACCTGGACATTAAAAGTAACACATTGCTGTTGTAAAAGGCCAGTGCTACAGGACCACAAATGATCCTGAGATGAGGGGTGGCTCTATACAGACATTATTCTTTTGTTAAATAGCCTTTATCTCCTCTCAGATGAAAAGATGTTTTAAACTAGGAGGAGCTGCGCTTGAATAAAAAGGGTTTTCCTACATGCTGGAATACAGGCCAACCATGTAACATTTTAAGTCTGGAAAAACAACTGGGAAAGACCAAATAGAAATAAGGATCCATGAACAGCTCTATCTGTTCACTATGTTTTTCCTTTCCACTGAATTGCTGAGTTAAAGCAAATTGTGACCAGTCATCCCCAACCCCTGGGGGACTCATTTCATCCCCTCTGATGCCCCCCCTTGCTGCAGACTCCTAACTTGCTATTGCTAATCACTCCAGTGCCTCGAGGGCTCCAGAATCGTCTTTCCCTGATGGTGCTCAGTGGATCCCCAGCCACCTGCCAACAGAACTCAGGTTATAATAGGAACATGCAAGTAAAATCGTCCCTCAGAGTTGGCATTAGCTGACACTAACATAAATAACAGAGTAGCTCAGCAGAGGCTGATGGCAATAGAGCCATAGGCCTAAACCAGGCATCATTGTAGTTAGCCAGGAATGGGTATGATTTGTAAACAGAATACACACACCTCGGAGAGATTTGGAGCTTGTAGGCCCACTTTCTAAACCATTACATTAAACTAGGTGAAATTAGGTCTGGAGCTGCATCACACACATGCTCATCTGCTTTAAAGACAACATAACTGCTCAGTCTCACATGAAATATAGATGAGGATTTTCAGGAATACTTCCAAGGAAATTAGTTATAGCTATTACAAAAGTACATGGGACAGCACATTTCCAGCCTGTTTTAACAATTTGAAGTGACTCAGGAAGTGGAGGATCATTGCAAAACCAAAAAAATACATGCTAAGTGGAAGTGCTAATAGTAGCACAAAAACAATTAACCCTCGATGCAAACTAAGCAGGTACTGGTTCCTGTAGGTTTGGCACAACAAAAGCCAGTTCTGCAGATCTTAATTCTCTACCTCAGTTCTTTTCCAGAGGATACTTTACTATGCAAACAATTATATACATTTGTTTTTACTGACCATACTGTATCTGAATGTACATCTCTGACAACAGGACAAAATTTCATGGGAATGGATTTAAGGAATGTTTAATGTCATATGAGTAATGTAACTGCAAGCCTTCATTATTCTGAGTTCCCAGATGACAGTAATATACAAATTAACATGGTACCTACATTGCACAATTACTTCAGAAAAAGCTCAATTTTTTTTTCACCAGAAAATTATAAAGAAGAATACCTGGATTATAAGAAACTTATTAAGGGTTATTTTACCATTCCAGCTACTCACTTTAATTTGTTATAAAAACACCTCTCTTCTAGGGAACAATTTACCACCTCTTTATACCACTCCTACAGGTTCATGACAGTTTCTCAGCTCCCCTCAGAAACTGAAGCTGAGTTGCTTTTGGTATTTCCTTTCTTCCTTTCTTCCTTTCCTTGCTGGCCTTCTTAAAATTCAGCTTAAGTTCTTGCAGTAACAGATTTTGGAAAGAAAATGCTTGTCCCAAGAAGGAGCATGGAAAAAACATGAACTCTTTATCTTGTGCAGCATTTGGGCTGTGGCCATTTTCCCCCTCCTGGGCTCAAGGACTCGGCCACTTCCAGCTCTTGGGCACTGGCCCTCTCAAGAGTTGCTCTCCCACGGCTGGTGTGAGCAGACAGGAACTCTGCAAACAGCAGCCGATATCCCCACCTAAAGCTCTTACCTCAAGCCTGGGGACTGTTTCGCTGAGCACTCCCTTCTGCTTCAGGCAGAATCCTACCTGCCCCTTCCAAAGGGAAGGCCCCTTAGGGAACGCTTAAATGGAGACAGAGGTGAAAGGCAATAGCACACAATAGCAGCAGCTGGAGGCAAGATCCCCTAAATCACCGCGGGCCCTTGCTAAACAATCAGCCACACACCTGGCATGTCGCATGAGGAAAGGCTGAGAGAGCTGGACAATAAAAAGCTCGGGAGGGATCTCAGTGCATATGAACACCTGAAGGGAAGGTCCAAGTTCTTTTCAGTGGTGCGCAGGGACAGGACAAGAGGTGATGGGCATCAGCTGAAGCACAGGAGGTTCCTTCCGAACACCAGGAAACACATTTTTACTGTGAGGGGGGCAGAGCACTAGTACAGGCTGCCCAGGAGGGCTGTGGCGTTGCCCAGCTTAGAGATCTTCCTGTGCTGGCTGGACACGGGCCTGGCCGGCTGGCCCCAGGCCGCCCGGTGGGAGCAGAGGCCTCGGCCCAGAGGGCCTGAACCGCTCTGTGACTCTGGGCCTGGGGGAGCAGCAGCCCCCAGCCCCGCGGGATGCCGCCCTTGCCTTTCCCACCTCAGGCCCCTGTTGTTGCAGGACAGCACCTCGACCCGGAGCTCTGGCCTGTCAGGCTGGGAGCGACCAGCGGCCCCTTCCGAGCGCGGCGGGCCCGGGCGCCCCTAGAGCTGGGCCGGCCCGAGCCGCGCGCGCCGTGACGCCCCCTGGCGGCGCCGTTGGTGCTCGCAGTGTTGCCGTTGGTGAGGCCGCGGCAGCAGCAGTTCCGAAGCTGGGAGCGTTGGTTGTGCATCCTTGCGAGCTCGCCTTGTGCTGTGTCTCTCCTCCTCCTCGTCCTTGGCGTCGTCCGTGCTGTCACTCTTGTCCTTGCACTCTCTGGCTCTTGACTTTGACCATTCCCTCCCTTGGCCTTGCCCTGGGCCCACCAGAGCCGGCCGGGAGCTTCCTGCTGCTCCCGCCCCGCACCAGAGGGTGATGGGGCTCTTCAGCAAGAAGCAGAAGGTTTCACCCTCTGGCTGCACTTCTGGGCAGCGCTGCACTGCCCCCACCAGCGGCTATGAGCTGCATAAGAAAGACCTCAGCAGGCTGCACCGCGCGGCCGCCCGTGGCAACCTGGCCTGGCTGAGGCGATGGCACTGGTGGCTGAAGATGGTCGGCATCAACAGCCGAGACAAGGAGGAGAGGTGAGGGGCTGTGGCCTGCTAGTGGGACAACTTGGCTGCTTCTGGCAGGCATTGCTGCAGGAGGTCCTGAGCCAAGCTCTGCTAGTCCTTGACAGCCCTCTCCTCAAGCACAGGGACTGTGCTAAGACACAGAGCCCACTGATCCAGGGGGAGCACTAGCATGGTGCAACCAGCCCCCCCGGCAGCATTTGGGTGCCATGTGGAAGCATCCACCCTTAGGGCTTTTTGTGGGCTCCCATTCAAGCTAATTGCTTGAAAAGCAAGATTTGCCCTGTCAGCTGTGAGGGGGAATTCTAGAGCTCATTGCTTGCAGCTGCTGGGTGGGCTCAAGTGCTGTGGGAAGTGTGTGCCCCTTCCCTGCCAGTTGGCCGTGCTCTCCCTGCAGGGCTGTTGTGCAGCTGCTGAGGCATCAGCAGTTCTCTTCTGCCCTGTGGGTGATGAGTGCAGGATTGCAGCAGCAGCCCTGGGGAGGAGCAGGGTCTGCGCAGGATCCCCAGGTCTGGGTGGCAACACAGCTTTGGTTCTTTTGTTGTCTATGTTAAGCTCACGAGTTTCGTTTTTAGGACGCTTCTGCATCTCGCTTGTGCGAACGGCCACGTGGATGTTGTTAGATTTCTACTGGGAGAGAAGTGCCAGCTGAACCTCTCTGACAATTGCAGGAGATCACCACTGATGAAGGTATGTGGGATATGTCCTGCTCTTGGAGAGGGAATTATTGCCTGTGCACAAATGGAGGGGTGTCTGGCAGGATTCTTTACACAGGCCTGTGCAGGAACATGCTTGTTGTAATTGGGGTGGGATAGGCCAATGTGAGCTCATCTTTAAGGATGCTCTTCTTTCCCAGCGCTCAGAAGTTGGGTGAGCTGGGACAGTGCAACGTAAACTTTGGAAGTCTTTGCTTTTTGTGTGTGTTGTTCCCAGGCAGTGCAGTGCCAGCAAGAAGAATGTGTGGCTATTCTCCTACAGCATGGGGCCAGCCCAGATCTCCAAGATGCTGACGGCAACACCGCTCTTCACCTGGCTGTGCTGTGTAATAATATAAATACAGTGTTGCTCTTACTTGAGCGTTATGCTGATGTTGATGTGGAGAATAAGGTAAATGTTTATATTTGTTAAGGAATTTATTTCAGAAAGTTGCATTCATATTTCTCTTGAACTTATCTTTTACTTTGATTTTTAACTTGATTTATTTCTTTGTCCTTTCAGGAGGGATGTACTGCACTGATGCTTGCTGTCTCTGAACATCACAAAGAGATAGCAGAGATTCTCCTTAAAACAGGTGCTGACGTGCGTGCTCCATATCGGAGTGAAAGGTAAGGGGTTTATCAGAATGGGTCCCTCTCTTGAGGTTGGATTGATGGCATGGGAATGAGCTCTGAAAAAGAGCAAGGAGGCACACACAGAGGAGCTGTTTCCGGGTGCCTTGTGAAGCAGCTCTGCCCTTGGCTGCTGTTGGACCTCATGGGTGCTTTCTGCACTGAGGATTGCAAGGAGACATTGTCTGGCAGGACCTGTGTCGGGAGCTCAGCAGCAAGGCCTCAGTTCTAAAAAGCATCTCCTGTACAGCAGCAGTGTGTGCTTCAGTGTTGTGTACATGGAAGCTTTGTCTGAACATTGAATTGTTTTGACTCCCTCTCCCATTTTGTTCTTTTAATGGTAACTGCTTTTTCTGTGGTTCATTTTAAAGTAATCAGGTTTCTTTAGAGCAAGCAGGAATGAAACTAATCACAGTGTCTGTATAAAATGATCTATTTCGTACCATATTTTGGATCTTTCAGAACCCCACTTATGATTGCTGCTTCTGGTGGGCAGCTTAATTTGATCAAAGTCCTTCTTCAGTAAGGTGCTGATTTTCCCAGAAGGACAGTGATGGATGGACAGCTGAGGATTATGCTGTTATTCATGAATACTCTAGCTAAACTTTTAACTTTATAATTAGAATAAGTTGTCAGTTATCAGTGTGACTTTTGAACATTTCTGGTAACGGCACCAAGGTTTAATGGTATTTGGGCCTGTTTTGAAGCTGAGCTCCGTGCTGCCTTCTGCTGTGTAGCTGTGTACTGTTCCTGTGTCTTGCGTTAATTTGGAAGTTGAGAAAATTTCTATCCAGGATTCTCTGTTACCATTCAAGTTTTGTTGCTAAGCTCACATCTGCCCAATATAAACTCTAAAGTGAGCCAGAGGTGGAACTTGGCAAACTGAAATGCATGTAAACCCTCTCCCCAGACCAGCAAGCACCAGTGTCCTTCCTGACTTTCACTACAATGACCAGGAACTACCAGCCTCTGTTTCAGAGATCTAGCTGATATCCCTCTTGTTAAGATCTTAAGCAGTTTCATTCCTCTTATGCATAGCTTTGTGGCTGTGGCTGTTCCTTATCTAAGGTGGTTATGTATGCTTGAAAGCTAGGCTGAAAAAATGGACCAAGCAGGAGTTAATAACCTCCAAGGTATGAATATGCACCTATAGGATGAACGTGGCAGCAGGGGACACTGAAGTATGTAATAGCCATGCCACAGGTTCTGTGTGCATTACCCTTCCTGAACACTGAGGAGGATATGAGTTTGTATGAATGTGTGTAGGATGTAAGTGGCTGTTAGCTATTCCACTAAACAGTATATGCAGGTATCTGGTTATTTTACCAAATACATTTCCTTTCTTTCTCTACATAGTCTTAGTAAACAACTGGCAGGAAGCGCAGACCAGGACAGCAGCGGAGAAGCTTCTGCAGGTGGTGCCCAAGGCTCCAAAGTACTTAGCAGTCCTCACTGGGCGGGAGCTGCTGGTTTCACACTGGGTGCATCTGCTGTGGACAGAGGAGGTAGGATCCTTAATGATGGAGGAGCTTGGGAGGAAAATCACTGTGGTTTTTCTTTAGGCGGTTTGCATTGTCAACGCTGACTGTGTTCACTGTTGACTTTAGCGTAGGCATCAGATAGCATAGCACGAGAAGTTTTGTGGATGTGCTCATTTGCTGCTAGCTGGAGATGCTTCTTGTCAGGCTGTGAAGGCAGTTGTGATTTGTGTGCTACATGTCCACTGGCAGGGTTGTTGCCTTCTACCTGTCGGATTGCCCATCTATATAGGTTTTCCCACAGAGGGAGAGAGGGGGGACAGGGAAGAAACTTGGTGAGAGTGGTTTTGTTTTTCAGGTGTGTACTTTTGGCTACAGATGGCCACACAGATTGTGAAAATCCAGTTTCACTAAGTAGGATGGGTAGAGCAGGTGGATAGTGATTCCTATTCTAAAACTCGTGTTCCACAGCACACAGACATGCATACACACACAAGCACACACACATGACTCTTGCACCAGCTGGTGCACCCGTTCTGGTCCAGTTGTGGCCTGCCCTATAGCCCTAGGGGAACAAGGTAAGTTCCTTCATCACGCTGAGGAAAGCTTGACTGTGGTACAGAATGCCCTGGTTATGCCCCTTGTGCCTCTTGGTGCAGTGTGGAAAACTGCTGGGGATTCTTCTGTGTGAGTTTAAGCTTTAGATCTTGATTCTGCCTTTTGATTTGCTTTACGTATTCAGAATCCTCTGTACCTGGGTAGAGCAGCAGATAGTGTAGTATATAGCATGATGTTATACATAAGGCTACATGAATTAGTAAAATCTCTGTGTGTGATGTGTACTCGTGTGTGTAATGAGTACTGTGGTGGTTCATTGGCTTACTGTCTTCCTAAGCCACCGCCATTTGGTTAACTGTTTACTAATACAGCATATTCATGCTGTGCTTTTTTTTTTTTTCCCCAGTTTAGAGGTGTTTCCTAAACTTCTAGATGTAAGAGTTCAAAGGAAATAGAAGTCTGGTCTCTTGTTTGTTTGTTTGTTTTTAACTGAGGGTGGCTTGAAAAAGCAGTTATTTTGGAAATGCGTTGGTTCGTGCTGTCTTGTGGTGAATTGGCTACCCAAAGTTTCATTCTGTTATGACCTGTAGGGTTGTCCATGTCAAATGTTTGTCTGTGCTGGTTAGTTTTTAGCTTGCCCAATCTAATTTCAACGTGTCATTTAATGTCTGAACAGCAATGGATGACTTGTCTGAAGGAGACTCAGTAAGGTGAGACTTCCAGAATACCTAACACTTCCTTGAGGGGATGATTTGAGAGACACCATGCTCATTTTGCTTTGCTTTTTAAGAAGCTCCGAGGAAGAGGGGAATTATGACGATTGGAACGGTTCTGAAGAAGAACTCCATTTTACCCCCAAGGTATGGTGCATTGATAGGAAACATGTCCTTTAAAAAAGAAGTATTTGAAGGCGAGTTTTCTCTGGGATTGAAAGCGACTGCAGTTCCACCAGTGTTGTTTTCACCTTAAAAGCAGTCTCTGGCCTGCCAGCCTTTCTTCTGCTGTGAGGTTTTCCTAAAAAACCTGTAGCTGTGGCAGAGCATGCAGTAGATTTGTGGTCTGGGGCAAAAGAGCAAGAGGTGACGAGATG
>JAJGQW010000125.1:0-32022 GCA_020745705.1 Hemiprocne comata
ACCCCCCCCAGGACGCCCCTGGACCCCTCTGACCCTCCCGGGACCCCCTGACCCCCCCTCCAGACCCCCCCAACCACCCTGGGACACCCCCAAACTGCTCCTGCACCCCCAGACCCTCCCCAACCCTCCTGAGCATCCAGCTCTGCCTCCACGACACGGTGGGGACCCCTCTGAGACCCCCTCGGACTCCCCTGACCCCCCCGGGACCCCTCTGACCCCCCCCCGGGACCCCCTGACCCCCCCTCCGGACCCCCCCAACCACCCTGGGACACCCCCAAACTGCCCCTGCACCCCCAGACCCTCCCCAACCCTCCCGAGCCTCCAGCTCTGCCTCCACAACACAGTGGGGACCCCCCCCGGGAACCCCTGGGACCCCCTCGGACTCCCCCGGCCCCCCCCCAGGACCCCCTGGACCCCTCTGACCCCCCCGGGACCCCCTGATCCCCTCCGGACCCCCCCCAACCACCCTGGGACACCCCCAAACTGCCCCTGCACCCCCAGACCCTCCCCAACCCTCCCGAGCATCCAACTCTGCCTCCACGACACGGTGGGGACCCCTCTGAGACCCCCTCGGACTCCCCTGACCCCCCCGGGACCCCTCTGACCCCCCCGGGACCCCCTGACCCCCCCCTCCAGACCCCCCCAACCACCCTGGGACACCCCCAAACTGCTCCTGCACCCCCAGACCCTCCCCAACCCTCCTGAGCATCCAGCTCTGCCTCCACAACATGGTGGGGACCCCCCCGGGAACCCCTGGGACCCCCTCGGACTCCCCCAACCCCCCCCGGAGCCCCCCGGACCCCTCTGACCCCCCCCGGGACCCCCTGACCCCCCCTCCGGACCCCCCCCAACCACCCTGGGACACCCCCAAACTGCCCCTGCACCCCCAGACCCTCCCCAACCCTCCTGAGCATCCAGCTCTGCCTCCACAACATGGTGGGGACCCCCCCGGGAACCCCTGGGACCCCCTCGGACTCCCCTGACCCCCCCTGGACCCCTCTGACCCCCCTCGGGACCCCCTGACCCCCCCTCCAGACCCCCCCAACCACCCTGGGACACCCCCAAACTGCTCCTGCACCCCCAGACCCTCCCCAACCCTCCCAAGCCTCCAGCTCTGCCTCCACAACACGGTGGGAACCCCCCCGGAACCCCCCCGGGACCCCCTCGGACTCCCCCAACCCCCCCGGCACCCCTTGAACCCCCCCCGACCCCCCATCTCCCTCCTGACCCCCCCTCCCTGAACCCCCAGACCCCTTCAGCATCCTTGGGACCCCCCCATGTCCCCCCCAAACCTCCACACGTCCCACATCCCCGCGTGTTCCCCCCGTGTCTCTGTCCCCCCTCCCCCCAATGTCCCCCCGTGTCCCCCCATGTCCCCCCCACCCCCCGTGTCCCCCCATGTCCCCCCTGTGTCCGACGCAGCCTCAGTCCCTGGCCCAGTTTGGGCGCCCCAAAATCGATGGGGAGCTGAAGGTCTCCAGCACCGAGCGGCGCTCCAAGGTGGACAGGTGGGACAGGGCAGGGGACACCACGGGGACACCCCTGGGGACACCCCTGGGGACACCCCTGGTGATGTGGGAACATCACAAGAATTTGGGGACACCACGGGGACACCACGGGGACGCCTCTGGGGACACCCATGGTGATGTGGGAACACCACAAGAACTTGGGGACACCCCTGGGGACACCCCTGGTGATGTGGGAACATCACAAGAACTTGGGGACACCACAGGGACACCCATGGTGATGTGGGAACACTACAAGAGATTGGGGAGACCACAGGGACACCATGGGGACGCCCCTGGGTACACCCATGGTGATGTGGGAACACCACAAGAACTTGGGGACACCACAGGGACACCACGGGGATGCCCCTGGGGACACCCGTGGTGATGTGGGAACACCACAAGAACTTGGGGACACCCCTGGGGACACCCCTGGTGATGTGGGAACATCACAAGAACTTGGGGACACCACAGGGACACCCATGGTGATGTGGGAACACCACAGGAACTTGGGGACACCACGGGGACACCACAGGGACACCCCTGGGGACACCCATGGTGATGTGGGAACACCACAAGAACTTGGGGACACCACGGGGACACCACAGGGATGCCCCTGGGGACACCCATGGTGATGTGGGAACACCACAAGTACTTGGGGACACCACAGGGACACCATGGGGACACCCATGGTGATGTGGGAACACCACAAGTACTTGGGGACACCACAGGGACACCATGGGGACGCCCCTGGGTACACCCATGGTGATGTGGGAACATCACAAGAACTTGGGGATGCCCCTGGGGACACCCATGGTGATGTGGGAATGCCACAAGAACTTGGGGACACCACAGGGACACCAAGGGGACACCCATGGTGATGTGGGAACACCACAAGAACTTGGGGACACCACAGGGATGCCCCTGGGGACACCCATGGTGATGTGGGAACACCACAAGAACATGGGGACACCACGGGGACGCCCCTGGGGACACCCATGGTGATGTGGGAACGCCACAAGAACTTGGGGACACCACGGGGACGCCCCTGGGGACACCCATGGTGATGTGGGAACACCACAAGAACATGGGGACACCATGGGGACACCACAGGGAGACCCATGGGGATATGGGAACACCTCAAGAATGCGGGGACACCCATGGGGACACTGCAAGGACACCCATGGGGGACATGGGAACACCACAAGAACATGGGGACACCAACAGGGACATGGGAACACCACAGGGATAGTCCAGAGAGACCCACGGGGAGATGGGGACACCCAAGGACACCACAGGGACACCACGGGGACATCATGGGGACACGGGGAAAAGAGGGACCCCCCATGGGGACACCCCCAGGGACATGAGGAGGAGAAGCCTGGGGACACCTTTGTCACAGCAGGGGTTAGAGGAGGAGGCCACTGCAGGGCAGTGGTGGGGACACCCCAAGGAGCACGGTGGCTTTGGGGACCCAGTGCCACCTCCATCCCTGTCCCCAGGTACGGTTTCCTTCTGGACAAGGCCCTGATCATCTGCAAGCGCCGTGGGGACTCCTACGAGGCCAAGGACGTGGTGGACCTGCAGAGCCACCAGCTGAGGGATGGTGGCCTTGGCCCCCGTGATGGCAAGAAGGTACCCTGGGACATGGGTGGTCCAGGTCCCCAATGACCCCAGGTGGCCCCAGGTCCCCAAGGACCCAGGTGGCCCAGGTCCCCAAGGACCCAGGTGGCCCATGTCCCCAATGACCCCAGGTGCCCATGTCCACAAGGACCCAGGTGGCCCAGGTCCCCAGTGACCCCAGGTGGCCCCATGTCCCCAGGGACCCAGGTGGCCCAGGTCCCCAATGACCCCAGGTGGCCCCAGGTCCACAAGGACCCAGGTGGCCCAGGTCCATAATGACCCCAGGTGGCCCCAGGTCCACAAGGACCCAGGTGGCCCAGGTCCCCAATGACCCCAGGTGTCCATGTCCACAAGGACCCAGGTGGCCCAGGTCCCCAATGACCCCAGGTGTCCATGTCCACAAGGACCCAGGTGGCCCAGGTCCCCAATGACCCCAGGTGGCCCCATGTCCACAAGGACCCAGGTGGCCCAGGTCCATAATGACCCCAGGTGTCCATGTCCACAAGGACCCAGGTGGCCCAGGTCCTCAGTGACCCCAGGTGCCCATGTCCCCAAGGACCCAGGTGGCCCAGGTCCCCAATGACCCCAGCTGCCCATGTCCACAAGGACCCAGGTGGCCCAGGTCCTCAGTGACCCCAGGTGTCCCCAGATCCCCAAGGACCCAGGTGGTCCCAAGCATCCAAGTCTGGTGAGCCCAAGTGTCCAAGTCCTTGGTGGACCTCTTGAAGTGTGGTGGATCCACATGCCTGGTTCCCAGTGGCCCCAAGTGTCCTTTTCCCAATGAAACCAAGTCTCCAGGTCTGGTGGACACCAGCATCCTGGTCCTTGGTGGACACAAATGTCCAGGTCTGGTGGACACCAGCATCCTGGTCTTTGGTGGACACAAATGTCCAGGTCTGGTGGACACCAGCATCCTGGTCCTTGGTGGACACAAATGTCCAGGTCTGGTGGACACCAGCATCCTGGTCCTTGGTGGACACAAGTGTCCAGGTCTGGTGGACACCAGCATCCTGGTCCTTGGTGGACACAAGTGTCCAGGTCTGGTGGACACCAGCATCCTGGTCCTTGGTGGACACAAGTGTCCAGGTCTGGTGGACACCAGCATCCTGGTCCTTGGTGGACACAAATGTCCAGGTCTGGTGGACACCAGCATCCTGGTCCTTGGTGGACACAAATGTCCAGGTCTGGTGGACACCAGCATCCTGGTCCTTGGTGGACACAAGTGTCCAGGTCTGGTGGACACCAGCATCCTGATCCCTGGTGGACACAAGTGTCCTGGTCCTTGGTGGACACAAGTGTCCTGGTCTGGTGGACCTCAGCATCCTGGTCCCTGGTGGACACCCCGAGGCCTGGTGGCCCCAGGTCTGCTGTCCCCACTGACCCCCCATCCCACAGTGGTCCCACACGTTCCTCCTGATCGACACGGCCGGGCTGCAGGGCTACGAGCTCTTCTTCAAGACCCGTGAGCTGAAGAAGAAGTGGCTGGAGCAGTTTGAGATGGCCATGTAGGTTCCCCTGCACCCAGGGGTGGGGGTCCTGCCCCACTGAGAGCTTGGTGGCCCTGGGGGGGGACAATTTACCCGACCCACCCATCTCTTGGTAGCTCCAACATCTTCCCCGAGCACGCTCTGGCCAACGGGCATGACTTCCAGATGTTCTCCTTTGAGGACACCACGTCCTGCAGGGCCTGTCAGATGTTGTTGAGGTAGGACCCCAAAATTATGTCCTTCACTCTCCTGGGGAGACAATGGGGGACAGGGTGACATGGGAGATGGGTTGGGGGGCTCTGGGGTAAGGGGAGGCCCCAGGGAGGTGGTTGGAGGTGCGGTGAGGTCTTGATGGGTCAAGACCTGGGTGAGTTGAGGCCAAGATGGGTCAAGACTTGGGTGGGTCAAGGGCTGAGTCGGTAAAGGGTGGAGTAAGTTGAGTCTTGGGTGGGCCAAGGTCAACGTGGGTCCAAGTCTTGGGTGGGCTGAGGCCTGGGTGGATCAAGGAGCGGATGGGTCAAGTCCTGAGTGGCTCCAAGGCCAAGGTGGGTGAAGGGTTGGGTGGAGGGACAACAGGGTGGGTCAAGCCCTGGGTGGTTGAGTCCTGGGTGGGCCAAGGCCAAGGTGGGTCAATCCCTGGCCGGGTAAAAATCAAGGTGGGTTGATCCTGGTGGGACCAAGTCCAACGCCGGCCAAGAACCTGTTGGGTCAAGGACTGGGTTGGCCCGAGGGGGGTCTCAGATGGGGTCAGTCCTGGGTGGGTGGGTGCAGGTGGGCCCTGGGTGTCCCCTCATGCTGACCATGACCCTGTGTCCCCCCCCCCCGTGTCCTGGTGTCCCCCCAGGGGCACGTTCTACCAGGGCTACCGCTGCAGCCGGTGCCGGGCCCCCGCGCACAAGGAGTGTCTGGGGCGACTGGGAACCTGCGGTAGGGGAGGTGAGGGGCATCATGGGAAGGGGGACGGGGGCATTGCGGGGTGGGGGCGTGGGGCATTATGGGATACAAGATGGCCGACACACCAGGGCATTATGGGATACAAGATGGCCGACACACCAGGGCATTATGGGATACAAGATGGCCGACACACACCAGGGCATTATGGGATACAGGATGGCTGACATACAGCAGAGTGTTATGGGATACAAGATGGCCGACGCGCAACAGGGCATTATGGGATACAAGATGGCTGACATGCCGCAGGGCATTACGGGATACAAGATGGCCGACATGCCACAGGGTATTATGGGATACAAGATGGCTGACATGCCACAGGGTATTATGGGATACAAGATGGCCGACATGCCACAGGGTATTATGGGATACAAGATGGCCGGCATACATCAGGGCATTATGGGATACAAGATGGCCGATTGCAGCAGGGCATTATGGGATACAAGATGGCCGACATGCCGCAGGGCATTATGGGATACAAGATGGCCGAGTGCAGCAGGGCATTATGGGATACAAGATGGCCGAGTGCAGCAGGGCATTATGGGATACAAGATGGCCGACATACATAAGGGCATTATGGAATAGAAGATGGCCAAAGTGCTGCAGGGCATTATGGGATACAAGATGGCCGACATGCCACAGGGTATTATGGGATACAAGATGGCCGACATACATCAGGGCATTATGGGATACAAGATGGCCGACATACATCAGGGCATTATGGGATACAAGATGGCCGACGTGCAGTGGGGCATTATGGGATACAAGATGGCCGACATGCCACAGGGTATTATGGGATACAAGATGGCCGACACGCCACAGGGTATTATGGGATACAAGATGGCCGCCGCGCCGCGGGGCACGATGGGTAACGGGCTGTTCCTCCCCCCAGATCCCGCCCCCGGAGCCCGGAAGGTACCGCCCCAACCGCCCCTCCCCCCCCGGGGGGAAACGGCCCCGATTCGGGGCGGGGGGAGGGGCCCGGGTCCCCCCCCACTGACCGGGTCTCGTCCCCAGCACAAGGTGACACGAGCGGGGCCCGAGAAGAAGAGAGGGGACCTGGGTGAGGACATGGGGGACACCCCTGGGGACACCTGGGGACACGTGGGGACACCTGGGGACACCTGGGGGCACCTGGGGACACCTGAGACACACCTGGGGACACGTGGGGACACGTGGGGACACTTGGGGACACATGGGGACACATGGGGACACATGGGACACACCTGGGGAAACGTGGGGGGACACCTGGGGACACCTGGGGGCACCTGGGGACACACCTGGGGACACCTGGGGAAACATGGGGACACATGGGGACACCTGGAGACACGTGGGGACACCTGTGGACACCTGGGGACACATGGGGACACATGGGGATACATGGGGACACCTGGGGACACACCTGGGGACACCTGGGGACACATGGGGACACATGGGGATACATGGGGACACCTGGGGACACACCTGTGGACACCTGGGGACACATGGGGACACATGGGGATACATGGGGACACCTGGGGACACACCTGGGGACACCTGGGGACACATGGGGGGACACCTGGAGACACCTGGGGACACCTGGGGACACATGGGGGGACACATGGGACACACCTGGGGACACATGGGGATACATGGGGACACCTGGAGACACATGGGGACACCTGGGGACACACCTGGGGACACCTGGGGACACATGGGGACACCTGGGGACAGGTGGGAACACCTGTGGACACATGGGGGGACACCTGGAGACACGTGGGGACACATGGGGACACATGGGGACACACCTGGAGACACCTGGGGACTCATGGGGACACCTGAGACACACCTGGGGACACCTGGGGACATCTGGGGATACATGGGGACACCTGGAGACACGTGGGGACACCTGGGGACACCCAGGTGGGGGCAGAGGGTCACGTCCCCCATGGTGTCCCCCTCAGGGCTGCCCAAGATGGAGGCCCACCAGCCCTACCCCGGGGTGCCACCCCCCCCAGGGGACATGGGTCCCACCCTGCGCCTCAGCCCCGGGGACGTCGTGGAGGTCACCGTGGCCGAAGCCCAGCAGCTCTGGTGGCAGGTGGGGACCATGGGGGTGGGAAGGGGACCAGCAGGGGCGTGCTGGGATGGACCTCAACTTGGGGGACATACCGGGATGGACCTCCATGATGGGGTCAAACCACCACGGTCATCCTGGGTTGGACCTCCATGATGGGGTCAAACCACCGTGGTCATACTGGGATGGACCTCCACAATGGGGTCAAACGACTGTGGTCATACTGGGATGGACCTCCACGCTGGGGACAGATCACCACCATGGAGGTGGACCCCTATGGCCATTCTGAACCTCCACAATGGAGATGAACCAGACCCCCATGATGATCCTGGACCTCCATGGTCATCTGAACCTCCACAATGGAGATGGGCTAGACCCCCTTGATGGTGCTGGACCCCCATGGCCAGGCTGGATCCCCACCATGGAGGTGGACCCCCCCATGGCCATGCTGGATCCCCACCATGGAGGTAGACCCCCCCCCATGGCCATGCTGAACCTCCACAATGAGGCCAGACCTCACCATGAAGGTGGACCCCCATGGCCAGGCTGGACCCCCACCATGGAGGTGGACTTCCATGGCCATGCTGAACCTCCACCATGGGGGTGACCCTGACCCCCATGATGGTCCTGGACCCCTATGACCAGGTTTGACCCTGTGGGTCCTTCCAGCCCCTTGGGGAGCAGAGGGACCCTCATGTGTCCCCCCCCCCCAGCCCCATGGTCCTTCACCCCCAGGGCAAGAACGTGGCCACCGGTGACCTGGGCTGGTTCCCCTGCGCCGCCGTGAGACCCTTCGTCTGTGTGAGTAGGGGGACCCCAAAAGGTCCCCAGGAGCCCCCAACCTGGTGTCCCCAAGATCTTGAGGGTCTCCTGGGATTTGGGGGAGAGGGGTCTGGGGGGGGGTCTCAGAGTTGTCACCTTCTGTGTCCCCTCCTTGATCCCCCAACTCTTCTTCTGTCCCCCAGGTGCCACCGCCGGATCTCTCCGTCTACCCCTGGTTGGTGTTGGGGACCCCCCCCCCCCCCAGTTGTCCCCAGGACACCCCAAAACCCCCCAGGACCCCTCGATCACCCCCTGCAACCCCCCCCCCCCACCACCACCTTTCCTGGGGTCCCCCCAGGGTCACCCCACCCTTCCTGGAGTCACCTCCAGGACCTCCCAGGTCCCTTCAGGGCTACTGTGGCCTTCTTGGGGTCACCCCAAAACCTCCTGGGGACCCCCAGGTCCTTCACCCCTCTTGGAGGCCCCCAAACTCCCCCCATAGGACCCCCCCCCCCCCCCTTGGGGACCCCCAAATCTTCTGCCATCCCTTCTTCTGGTCACCCCAAAACCTCCAGGGGCCCCCAAACCCCCCTGTGATCCCTCAACCCTCCTGGTGTCCCCCAAGGTTCTCCCACAGCCCTCAGCCCCCCACCCCCTCCCCAAATTGCCCCGGGGGGGGCACTTGGGGGGGCTCAGGACCCCCATAAGTGTCCCCCCCCCCAGGTACACCTGCCCCATGGAGCAACCCTCCTGGTGTCCCCCCCAAACCCCCCTGTGATCCCTCAACCCTCCCGGTGTCTCCCTCAAACCCCCCTGTGATCCCTTAACCCTCCTGGTGTCCCCCAAGGTTCTCCCATAGCCCTCAGCCCCCCACCCCCTCCCCAAATTGCCCCGGGGGAGGCACTTGGTGGGGCTCAGGACCCCCATAAGTGTCCCCCCCCCCAGGTACACCTGCCCCATGGAGCAACCCTCCTGGTGTCCCCCCCAAACCCCCCTGTGATCCCTCAACCCTCCTGGTGTCCCCCCCCAAACCCCCCTGTGATCCCTCAACCCTCCTGGTGTCCCCCCCAATCCTCCTCCAGGAGCCCCCAACCCTCCTGGTGTCCCCCCCAAACCCCCTGTGATCCCTCAACCCTCCTGGTGTCCCCCCCAAACCCCCTGTGATCCCTCAACCCTCCTGGTGTCCCCTCCAAACCCCCCTGTGATCCCTCAACCCTCCTGGTGTCCCCCAAGGTTCTCCCACAGCCCTCAGCCCCCCACCCCCTCCTCAAATTGCCCCGGGGGGGGGCACTTGGTGGGGCTCAGGACCCCCATAAGTATCCCCCCCCCCCCCCAGGTACACCTGCCCCATGGAGCAACCCTCCTGGTGTCCCCCCCAAACCCCCTGTGATCCCTCAACCCTCCTGGTGTCCCCCCCAAACCCCCCTGTGATCCCTCAACCCTCCTGGTGTCCCCCAAGGTTCTCCCACAGCCCTCAGCCCCCCACCCCCCTCCCCAGATTGCCCCGGGGGGGACACTTGGGGGGGCTCAGGACCCCCATAAGTGTGTCCCCCCCCCCAGGTACACCTGCCCCATGGAGCAACCCTCCTGGTGTCCCCCCCAAACCCCCCTGTGATCCCTCAACCCTCCTGGAGTCCCCCCCAAACCCCCCTGTGATCCCTCAACCCTCCTGGAGTCCCCCCCAAACCCCCCTGTGATCCCTCAACCCTCCTGGTGTCCCTCAAGGTTCTCCCACAGCCCTCAGCCCCCCACCCCCTCCCCAAATTGCCCCGGGGGGGGCACTTGGGGGGGCTCAGGACCCCCATAAGTGTCCCCCCCCCAGGTACACCTGCGCCATGGAGCAACCCTCCTGGTGTCCCCCCCAAACCCCCCTGTGATCCCTCAACCCTCCTGGTGTCCCCTCCAAACCCCCCTGTGATCCCTCAACCCTCCTGGTGTCCCCCAAGGTTCTCCCACAGCCCTCAGCCCCCCACCCCCTCCCCAAATTGCCCCGGGGGGGGCACTTGGGGGGGCTCAGGACCCCCATAAGTGTCCCGTCCCCCCCCCAGGTACACCTGCCCCATGGAGCAACCCTCCTGGTGTCCCCTCCAAACCCCCCTGTGATCCCTCAACCCTCCTGGTGTCCCCCAAGGTTCTCCCACAGCCCTCAGCCCCCCACCCCCCCCCCAAATTGCCCCGGGGGGGGCACTTGGGGGGGCTCAGGACCCCCATAAGTGTCCCCCCCCCAGGTACACCTGTTCCATGGAGCAACCCTCCTGGTGTCCCCCCCAAACCCCCTTGTGATCCCTCAACCCTCCTGGTGTCCCCCCCAAACCCCCCTGTGATCCCTCAACCCTCCTGGTGTCCCCCAAGGTTCTCCCATAGCCCTAGCCCCCCACCCCCTCCCCAGATTGCCCCGGGGGGGGCACTTGGGGGGGCTCAGGACCCCCATAAGTGTCCCCCCCCCAGGTACACCTGCCCCATGGAGCAACCCTCCTGGTGTCCCCCCCAAACCCCCCTGTGATCCCTCAACCCTCCTGGTGTCCCCCAAGGTTCTCCCACAGCCCTCAGCCCCCCACCCCCTCCTCAAATTGCCCCGGGGGGGGGGCACTTGGGGGGGGCTCAGGACCCCCATAAGTGTCCCCCCCCCCCAGGTACACCTGCCCCATGGAGCAACCCTCCTGGTGTCCCCTCCAAACCCCCCTGTGATCCCTCAACCCTCCTGGTGTCCCCCAAGGTTCTCCCACAGCCCTCAGCCCCCCACCCCCTCCCCAAATTGCCCCGGGGGGGACACTTGGGGGGGCTCAGGACCCCCATAAGTGTGTCCCCCCCCCCAGGTACACCTGCCCCATGGAGCAACCCTCCTGGTGTCCCCCCCAAACCCCCCTGTGATCCCTCAACCCTCCTGGTGTCCCCCAAGGTTCTCCCATAGCCCTCAGCCCCCCACCCCCTCCCCAAATTGCCCCGGGGGGGGCACTTGGGGGGGCTCAGGACCCCCATAAGTGTCCCCCCCCCCCAGGTACGCCGGCCCCATGGAGCGGGGGGAGGCAGAGCAGCTCCTGACCCCCCGCTCCGACGGCGCCTTCTTGGTGCGGCAGCGGGTGAAGGACACCGGGGAATTCGCCATCAGCATCAAGTAGGGACCAGGGACACCCCCTGGGGTGGGGGGGACAGGGGACAACTGGGGGGGTGGGAGTTGGGGGACACACACACGGGGCCTCAGCTCAGCCCCCCACCCCCAATTTGTGTGTGTCCCCCCCCCCAGGTACCGCGGGGAGGTGAAGCACATCAAGGTGATGACGGCCGAGGGGCTCTACCGCGTCACGGAGAAGAAGGCCTTCAAGGGGTTGGTGGTGAGTGTTGGAGACCCCTTCTCTGTCCCTCACCCCAAAACCCAGGTCTCTTGGATGTCCCTCCCCACCCCAATCTGTGGGGTGGGGCTGGTGGTGACCTCCAGGCTTGGTCATGTTGTCCACAGGAGCTGGTGGAGTTCTACCAACGCAGCTCGCTCAAGGATTGCTTCAAAGCTCTGGACACGACGTTGGTGGTGCCCTTCAAGGAGCCCGAGAGCCGGGCAGGGCCCCGTCCACCTGGTAGGACCTGGGGGGGTTGGAGGGGGGTTGGGTGGTGGGATGGAGTTGGTGAGGTCCCTCGTTGTGGGTGAGGGTGGGATGGAGGTGGTGGAGGTGGTGGTGGTGGGATGGAGGTGGTGGGATGGAGGTGGTGGGTGTGGTGGTGGTGGGATGGAGGTGGTGGGATGGAGGTGGTGGGTGTGGTGGTGGTGGGATGGAGGTGGTGGGTGTGGTGGACATCTGGGGTTCCATGCAGGGACATCTGGGTTCCGGGGACACACCAGAGGAGGTGGCCCAAGAGGTGGGTTGAGGGATCAGCAATGGGATGAGTCAAGGAGGGACAAGTTGGGCCAAGAGGGACATCTGGGTTCTGGGGACACACCAAGGGAGGTGGCCCAAGAGTTGGGTTGAGCAATCAGCGATGGGATGAGTCAAGGAGAGACAAGTTGGGTCAAGAGGGACATCTGGGTTCTGGGGACACACCAAGGGAGGTGGCCCAAGAGGTGGGTTGAGCGATCAGCGATGGGATGAGTCAAAGAGGGACAAGTTGGGCCAAGAAGGACGTCTGGGTTTCGGGGACACACCAAGGGAGGTGACCAAGGGTTGGGTTGAGGGATCAGCGATGGGATGAGTCAAGGAGGAACAAGTTGGGCCAAGAGGGACATCTGGGTTCTGGGGACACACCAGGGGAGGTGGCCCAAGAGGTGGGTTGAGCGATCAGTGACGGGATGAGTCAAGGAGGGACAAGTTGGGCCAAGAAGTTCATCTGGGTTCTGGGGACACACCAGGGGAGGTGGCCCAAGAGTTTGGTTGAGGGATCAGCAATGGGATGAGTCAAGGAGGGACAAGTTGGGCCAAGAGGGACATCTGGGTTCTGGGGATACACCAGGGGAGGTGGCCCAAGAGGTGGGTTGAGCGATCAGTGACGGGATGAGTCAAGGAGGGACGAGTTGGGCCAAGAAGGTCATCTGGGTTCTGGGGACACACCAAGGGAGGTTGCCAAGGGTTGGGTTGAGGGAAGGCCCATCAAGGGCCCATCAAGAGGACCTGAGCAGGGGTGTGACCTGGGGGGTGTCCCCGTGTCCCCAGGCGCCGTGCGCAGCTTCGGGTCGGCCAAGGCCCGGTACGACTTCAGCGCCCGCGACCGGACGGAGCTGACGCTGCGCGAGGGGGACGTGGTCCGTGTCCTCAGCAAGAAGGGCCACCCTGGCTGGTGGAAAGGGGAGATCTACGGGCGGGTATGGCCCCACCCCCACCCCGGGAACCCCCCTGAGACCCCTCCTGAGGTCCTCACACCTTCTCCCAACGTCTCCATCTCCTCCCAGGTTGGATGGTTCCCTGCAAACTACGTGGAGGAGGATTACTCGGAGTACTGTTGACCATGGAGCTCGCTCACCACCTTGTGTCCCACCACCTTGTGGCCCACCACCTTGTGGCCCACCAACCATGTGGCCCAACCTCAGAAGCCACCACCACGTCCCACCCCACTCCCAGTAATTTATGCCTCTTCATGCCCAGGAGGGACAATAAATGAGGACGAGGAGCAGGGGCGGAGTTTGTGGGAAGGCACCCAGATGTCCTGGTGGGAATGAGACCATGGGGTCCAGGAGGGACCCAGGTGGGACCCAGATGTTCTGGTGGGAATGAGACCATGGGGCCCAGGTGGGACCCAGGTGGGACCCAGGTGTTCTGGTGGGAATGAGACCATGGGGTCCAGGTGGGACCCAGGTGTCCTGGTGGGAATGAGACAATGGGGTCCAGGTGGGACCCAGGTGGGACCCAGGTGGGACCCAGATGTTCTGGTGGGAATGAGACCATGGGGTCCAAAAGGGACCTAGGTGGGACCCAGGTGTCCTGGTGGGAATGAGACCATGGGGTCTAGGAGGGACCCAGGTGGGACCCAGATGTTCTGGTGGGAATGAGACCATGGGGCCCAGGTGGGACCCAGGTGGGACCCAGGTGGGACCCAGATGTTCTGGTGGGAATGAGACCATGGGGTCCAGGAGGGACCCAGGTGGGACCCAGGTGTCCTGGTGGGAATGGGACCATGGGGTCCAGGTGGGACCCAGATGTCCTGGTGGGAATGAGACCATGGGGCCCAGGAGGGACCCAGGTGGGACCCAGGTGTCCTGGTGGGAATGAGACCATGGGGTCCAGGTGGGACCCAGATGTTCTGGTGGGAATGAGACCATGGGGCCCAGGAGGGACCCAGGCATCCAGGCGGGCAAAGAGGTCAAGGTTGTGCAACTGGTTTCTCTGGGAATGGGTCCAGGAGTCCGGGAAGGGATGAGATCCTGGGGTTGGTGTCCCCAGGAAGAGACCCAGATGTTCAGGTGGGGACCCAGGTGTCCAGGGAGGAATGAGGCCATGGAGCTGGTGTCACCAAGAGAGGACCTGAATGTTAAGGCAGGGATGAGACCATGGGGTTGGTATCTCCAGGAAGGGACCCAAGTGTCTGGGTGGGGACAAGGTCATGGGGACAATATCTCCAAGAAGGGACCTGAATGTCCAGGGAGGGATGAGACCATGGGGTTGGTGCCACCAGGAAGGGACCCAAGTGTCTGGGTGGGGACAAGGTCATGGGGACAATATCTCCAAGAAGGGACCCCAACGTCCAAGCAGAGAGGAGATCATGGGGTTGGTGCCACCAGGTGGGGACCCCAATGTCCAGGCAGGGATGAGACCACAGGGTTGGTGCCACCAGGAAGGGACCCAAGTGTCTGGGTGGGGACAAGGTCATGGGGACAATATCTCCAAGAAGGGACCCCAATGTCCAAGCAGAGAGGAGACCATGGGGTTGGTACCACCAGGAGGGGACCCAGATGTCTAGGAGGGGACAAGGTCATGGGGTTGGTGTCCCCAAGAAGGGACCCAAGTGTCCAGGGGGGACGTGGGTTTGGGGCCATTTGGTGGGTTTGGGACAGTTGGTGTCATTTCCCCACCACCACCAAGGGGCCACCGTGTCCCCTGCCCAGTGCTCCCAGTAACCCCCCAGTGCTTCCAGTAGCCTCCCAGTACCTCCCAGCCCAGTGCTCCCAGTGTTCCCAGTACCCTGCTCAGCCCCAGAGCTTACAGTGCTTTCCCAGTAACCCCCAGTCTGTGTTCCCAGTAGCCCCCAGCAGCCCCCAGCCCCAGTGCTCCCAGTACCCCTCAGCTCCAGTGCTCCCAGTGCTCCCAGTACTCCTCAGCCTCAGTGCTCCCAGTAGCTCTCAGCCCCAGTACACCCAGTACCCCTAACTCCAGTGCTCCCAGTAGCCCCCAGCTCCAGTGCTCCCAGTACCCCCCAGCTCCAGTGCACCCAGTACTCCTCAGCCCCAGTACACCCAGTACTCCTCAGCCCCAGTACACCCAGTACCCTTCAGCCCCAGTGCTCCCAGTGCTCCCAGTAGCCCCCAGCCCCAGTACTCCCAGTACCCCTCAGCCCCAGTACACCCAGTACCCCTAACTCCAGTGCTCCCAGTAGCCCCCAGCTCCAGTGCTCCCAGTACCCCCCAGCTCCAGTGCACCCAGTACTCCTCAGCCCCAGTACACCCAGTACTCCTCAGCCCCAGTACACCCAGTACCCTTCAGCCCCAGTGCTCCCAGTGCTCCCAGTAGCCCCCAGCCCCAGTACTCCCAGTACCCCTCAGCCCCAGTACACCCAGTACCCCTAACTCCAGTGCTCCCAGTAGCCTTCAGCTCCAGTGCTCCCAGTACTCCTCAGCTCCAGTGTTCCCAGTATCCCTCAGCCCCAGTACACCCAGTACCCCTCAGCCCCAGTGCTCCCAGTGCTCCCAGTACCCCCCAGCTCCAGTGCACCCAGCACCCCTCAGCCCCAACCCTTCCAGTACCCCCCCAGCCCCAGCCACCCCCGACGCTCCCACTGCTCCCAGCACACCCAGTAACCCCCTCCCAGCGCTCCCAGTAACCCCCAGTCTCCACCACCAGCCCCCCAGGCCCAATGGGGACCGGGCCCCTCCCATCCCCTCCATTTTCCCACCAGAAAGGGACATTTTGGTCAAACCAACTCAAGTCCCTCAAGCCCCAAAGTGGCTTTGGCGGCAGCTCCACCACCGCTCACTCATTTCCCCTTGAAAACGGGCCAAAAAAAGGGGCTAAAAACTTTCACTTTCGACCCCTGGTCTTTTTTTTTTTTTTTTTATTGATTTTCCAACGAATGTCTCAATTTTCCTCATTTTTTTGCAGGGGGGGGGAGGGAGCTCCCGGGGTTAATTTTTAACCCCGAGGGAATTTCGTCGCGTTCCCGACGGCGGAAATTCGCCCTCCCCCTAAAAATCGATATTTTTTAACCTTTTAAAAGGGTTAAGAATCAAAACATGATTTGGGGGATGGATTTTGAGGGATTCCCAACATTTTCAGCCCCTGGGAAAGGGGCTGATGGGGCCGTTTTTTGTCTCTTTGGGGCAAAAAAAACAAACCCAAAATCCAAGAGTTTCGTTTCTTCGGATAATGCAAAAAAAGAGGAAGTTTCATTGGGCAATAACGGGGCTGAATGAAGAAGTGGAAAGTTAATAAAAAAGGGGGGATTTGGGGGGGGGGGGGTTTGGCCAGTGCCAGAGGGAGGGAAGGATAAATGTGGATAAAATGGGGGGAAAAAGAGGATTTGCCCAAAATGGTCGTTTCTGAGTTAAGGGAAAAGGAGGAACTCAACGACGCTACGGAACGGGTCGGGTTTGGCGCTGGCGAGCGGGGTTATTCGAGTTGAAAAGGCCCTTTTTTTTTCCTGCAAATCCCTTGTTTTTCCCTGCAAATCCCTTGTTTTTCCTGCCAATCCCCTTTTTTCCCCCTGCAAGTCCCTTTTGGTTCCCCGGATTTGGGGTGATATTGTGGATTTTCGGGACGTGGCACGTCGGGAGTAGGCTGGAAAACAACCGGTCGCGCGGAGGCTTCGGCTTCTTGGATGAACTCGAGTTCCTCCCGTTTCCAAGCGGGAGGTTGGGAATGTTGGGATTTCTTTTTCTGACAGGAAAACGGGCTGGAAATGGGGGAAAATGAGCCCTGACCTCAGCAATTCCAGGATTTTTCACAAATCCAGTGGTGGGAGTTGGAGCATTTGTCGTCGTCCCAGATGCCGCCGGGCCCGATGGTGCCGCAATCCCTCTGCTCCTTGTCCTTGGTCAGATCCCAGATGTTCCAGTAGCTGGAAAAAGGAGGGAAAGAAGGGGGGAAAAAAAGGAAAACAAAAAGAATCAAGGAATAGTTTCCCTCAGGAAGAGGTAAAATGTGGATTTTCAGGGAAGGAAACCCCCCCCAAAGCACCATTTTTTCACCACCGGCGAGAAAACGTTCCGATAATCCCATTTTTTTTCCCCTTGCATGGACTGAACTCCCCCCCAAAAATGAAGTTTTTTGGGGGGGTCAACTTCAACTTTTCCCATTTTTAGTGGATTCTATTCCCATTTTGGAAGGCAATCATAGAATCATAGAATCATAGGGGTTGGAAGGGACCTCGAAAGATCATCTAGTCCAACCCCCCCTGCCAGAGTAGGGTCACAGTCCCACCTGGTGCTCATCTGTTGGCCATTGGTCCAGACCCAGTTCCCTTCCTCCACCTCATCCGTGGCTCCCAACCAGTAGGTGCTGCTGCCGTTGAGATTTTCCCTCAGGAAGTTCTGGAAAAGGAGGAATTGGTTCCAAAAAAAAACCCACGACGCCAAAGAAACGCGAAAAATCGCGCGTCCGGTGGATGATGGAGCATCTGGAGGGAATTTTGAGGTCAACGTCGTCATGGGTGTGGGTTGTTGGGTAAATAGGGAAGGACTTGGGTGCATCAAAGCAAGGCAGAACTTCTGAGAGGAAACGTGGAGGGGTTTGATCCATTTTTAGGACTTTTTCCTCAAAAAAGGAACTCATCTTTGACTGGACTCGGCTTGGCCATCGGAGCTTCTCTCCACCTCCAAACAACTCACAGCCTGATGGCCCATTTGGGTGAATTTGAGCCCAACCATTGGTCGCCTCAACCTTCTGGGAAGGATTTGGAGACACCAGTTCATATTTTTGGCTTCATTTTTAGCGCTTTTACCTCAAAAATGACTCATCTTTGTCTGGACTCAACTTGGCCATCGGAGCTTCTCTCCACCTCCAAATAACTCACAGCCTGATGGCCCATTTGGGTGAATTTGAGCCCAACCATTGGCCAACTCAACCTTCTGAGGAGGATTTGGAGATGCCAGTTGATATTTTTGGCTTCGTTTTTAGCACTTTCACCTCAAAAATGACTCATCTTTGCCTGGACTCAACTTGGCCATCGGAGCTTCTCTCCACCTCCAAATCACTTGGAGTCCAATGGTCAATATGGATGAATTTGAGCCCCAGAAAAAGGGATTTTGAGTTCCTGCGTTGGCCAGAGAAGGAACTCTCCAAAAAAAGGGGGAACTTGGGGCACAGTGTGAGCCACAAAACTGGTTGGTTTTGACTCCTTGACTGACCTGCTCCTCGTTCAATTCGACGATGACCAGGTGAGCGCCCTGGTCGGCACAGACCTCCCGGGCATCCATCCAGCTCATGGTCTCCATGGAGAAGGAGTAGCAGCTTTTCCCAAAGCTTTTCCAACCAGCTGAGCACTTCTTGCTGTCCGGGATGGATCTGCAGATCAGGACTGGAAGGACAAAAAACACCCACCCCCCCCAAAAAAAGATATAATCCCAAGAAAACCCCATTTTTCTCCATCTCCGCAGCTTCCTCCTTGGGGTGACGCCTCAAAACGGGCAAAACCGACCCAAATGTCCCCTCCTGAAGAGCCCACGTGGGGTGGGAGCAGGTGGGGTCCCTCCTGGGGGGTGGGTTTACCTGCCATGTCCTGCAATTCCTGGTAGGATTTGCGCATCCCGCTCCGCAGCTTCGCCTGTTCCCGCTGCGCCACCGACAGCTCCCGCCGCACTGGGGGGGACAAGGGGTGGGTGACTGTCCCGTGTGTCCCCCCCCCAGATTTATCCTGCTTCCCCCCTTCGGTTTTCCCAAATTTTGAGTTCTTTCCCCCCAGGATAAAATCCCAATCTGGCACTGGGAGAGATCCTGTGATGTCCCAAGGGATGGTTTGATCTTCTTTGCGCCTTTTTGGGGGTTAATTCTTTCGGGATTGGGGCATGAGCTTCGTTGGTGGCCCATCTCCACCATCATCCCAGTGACATTCCCAGTGGGAATGGGAAACCATCACTAATTCCTTTGGGATTGGGGCATGAGCTTTGTTGGTGGCCAATCTCCACCATCTCCCAGTGGAAGTCCCAGTGGGAATGGGAAACCATCACTAATTCCTTTGGGATTGGGGCATGAGCTTCATTGGTGGCCCATCTCCACCATCTCCCAGTGAATGTCCCAGTGGGAATGGGAAACCATCACTAATTCCTTTGGGATTGGAGCATGAGCTTCATTGGTGGCCCATCTCCACCATCTCCCAGTGAAAGTCCCAGTGGGAATGGGAAACCATCACTAATTCCTTCGGGATTGGGGCATGAGCTTCGTTGGTGGCCAATCTCCACCATCATCACAGTGAAAGTCCCAGTGGGAATGGGAAACCATCACTAATTCCTTTGGAATTGGAGCATGAGCTTCATTGGTGGCCAATCTCCACCATCATCCTGGTGACATTCCCAGTGGGAATGGGAAACCATCACTAATTCCTTCGGGATTGGGGCATGAGCTTCGTTGGTGGCCCATCTCCACCATCTCCCAGTGGAAGTCCCAGTGGGAATGGGAAACCATCACTAATTCCTTCGGGATTGGGTCATGAGCTTCGTTGGTGGCCCATCTCCACCATCTCCCAGTGGAAGTCCCAGTGGGAATGGGAAACCATCACTAATTCCTTTGGGATTGGAGCATGAGCTTCATTGGTGGCCAATCTCCACCATCATCCTGGTGACATTCCCAGTGGGAATGGGAAACCATCACTAATTCCTTTGGGATTGGGGCATGAGCTTCGTTGGTGGCCCATCTCCACCATCATCCCAGTGAATGTCCCAGTGGGAATGGGAAGCAGATCCCTGGAAGTCAGGGTTGCTTTCCCAAGAGATGGAGCTGAACCAGGAGCGGCTCAAAAAGCCAACTTGATTGGTCCTGATTTTCCTTCTAATTAATTTAATTAATTCCCTTCATCCCGCCCCTTCACGGAAATACCCAAACATGGAACTACCAGAGTCTCCCAACCCACCATGAAGCTTCATGGTAGGAACGTGAGCCCAAGGACCTACCATGGTCCTGGTTCTCCGAGTAGTTCGACCTCAAGAGCTTCAGTTCCTCCATGATTTCCATGTCTGGAAGGAAAAGGAAGGAAAAAAACGGGGCTGGATCATCCCAAGGGATCACGAGCGGCCTCTAAATTTGCCCAATTTGGGGCTTTTTTGGGGGGGTTGTTCCACCAAACCAGCTCCTTCCCGACCCAATGGGGACCTTCTGGGGACACTCACGTTTCACCAGGGCCAGGGCGAAGAGCAGCGCCCAGGCCACAAAGCTCAGGGCCACCAGGACGTAGAGGACGGCCACCGATGTCACCCTGTGGTGTCCCCTGCCACCACGGGGCTCCGGGTCACCTGTGGAGAGTCGAGTGAGGAGAAATTGGGGAGAAATCCCACTTTTTCAGGTCTGGATCCAGTCAAGGCCTCCGCTGCGGGGCGGCGGCGGCGTCGGTCAAGATCATACATTCCATATTCTCCTTCAGAAAATGCTGGAAAAGCAAAAAAATTGGCTCAAAAAGCCCCAAACCCAAGAATTCTGGTGGATGATGGAGCATCTCGAGGCTTTTGGTGATTGTGAGGTCGTCAATGTTCTATCTGAGCTGTGGTTTTGGGGTAAATAGCGACGAGTTTGGGTGTATTAAAGAACAAAGAGCTTCAGAAATGCCAGGTTGACGTTTTTTGCTCCATTTTTAGGACTTTTTCCTCAAAAAAAGGAACTCATCTTTGTCTGGACTCGGCTTGGCCATCGGAGCTTCTCTCCACCTCCAAAACACTCAGAGCCCAGTGGCCAATTTGGGTGAATTTGAGCCCAACCATTGGCCAACTCAACCTTCTGAGATGGATTTGGAGATGCCAGTGGACATTTTTGGCTTCGTTTTTAGCACTTTTACCTCAAAAATGACTCATCTTTGTCTGGACTCAACTTGGCCATCGGAGCTTCTCTCCACCTCCAAAACACTCACAGCCTGATGGCCCATTTGGGTGAATTTGAGCCCAACCATTGGCCAACTCAACCTTCTGGGAAGGATTTGGAGATGCCAATGGAAGTTTTACTCCATTTTTAGCACTTTCACCTCAAAGAAGGAACTCCTATTTGACTGAGCTCAGCTTGGTCATCAGAGCTTCTCTCCACCTCCAAAAAAAACCTAGGAGCTCAACGGTCAACGTTGATTCATTGAGCCCCAACCATTGGTCAACTCACCCTTCTGGGAAGGATTTGGAGATGCTGGTTTCCCTGCCAGGATGTAAAGCCCTGTTGGGAGGAGGGAAGGAGTCACCAGGAGGTGGTTTGGGGGCATTTTAGGGTCCAATCCTGCTCTGTGGAGGTGCTGGACCTCATGGTGATGTGGGGAGGGGAGGTATGGGGGGGTGACCTGTGCCTCCTTTGCTCTTCTGGTTCTGCAGGTCCTCCTCGGCCACCGGCCGCGTGCGGCCACGACCCGACTCCGCCAGGGACACGTCGTCATAATCTTCCTCAAAACTGTCCGGGGAGGCTGGGCCAGAGGGAAAAATGGGGGGAAATCAGAAATTACAGCCCTTAAATCATAGAATCATGGAATCGTGGAACCGTGGGATGGGTTGGGTTGGAAAAGGCCTTCAAGACCATCTAGATCCAACCACTACTATGGGCAGGGCCACCTCCCACCAGCCCAGGTGGCTCCAAGCCCCATCCAACCTGCCCTTGGACACTTCCATCTTCTCCAGGAAACCTCTCCCAGGGTCTCCCCACCCTCCCAGGGAAGAATGTCATGGAATCATGGAATGGGTTGGGTTGGAAAAGACCTCGAAGACCACCCAGTCCCAACCCCCCTGCATGGGCAGGGACACCTCCCAGCAGCCCAGGTGTCTCCAAGCCCCAGCCAACCTGCCCTTGGACACTTCCAGGGATGGGGCAGCCACCTTGAAGATCATCTAGGTGGTCTTCAAGGTCCCTTCCAACCCAAACCATCCCGTGATCTAAAGACCATCTAGATCCAACCCCACCATGGACAGGGCCACCTCCCAGCAGCCCAGGTGTCTCCAAGCCCCATCCAACCTGCCCTTGGACACTTCCAGGGATGGGGCAGCCACAACTTCCCTGGCCCAGGCTCTCCCCACCCTCCCAGGGAAGAATTTCCTCCTCGTCTCCAACCTCAAGCTCCCTCTGCCACTTTCAAGCCATCCCCCCTGGTCCCATCCCTCCTGCCCTTGGCCAAAGTCCCTCCCCAGCTTTCCTGGAGCCCCTTCAGGCCCTGGAAGCTGCTCCAAGGTCTCCCTGGAGCCTTCTCCTCTCCACTTGGACACCCCCAACTCTCCCAGCCTGTCTCCAGAGCTGCTCCAGCCCTGGGATCATCTCTGTGGCCTCCTCTGGACTCTCTCCAGGAGCTCCATGTCCTTGTGTTGGGGACCCCAGACCTGGCCCCAGTTCTCCAGGGAGGTCTCACCAGAACAGAGAGGACAATCCCCTCCCTGGCCCTGCTGCCCACACTGCTGGTGACACAGCCCAGGACACGGTTGGTTTCTGGGCTCCAGCGCACGGTGCTGGCCCATGTGGAGCTTCTCCTCACCCAACACCCCCAAGTCCTTCTCCTCAGGCCTGCTCTCCATCCATCCTCCACCCAAGTCCTTCTCAGGCCTGCTCTCCATCCATTCTCCACCCAAGTCCTTCTCCTCAGGCCCGGTCTCCATCCATTCTCCACCCAGGTCCTTCTCCTCAGGCCTGGTCTCCATCCATTCTCCACCCAAGTCCTTCTCCTCAGGCCTGCTCTCCATCCATCCTCCACCCAACCTGTGTTTGTGCCTGGGGTTGCTCTCACCCAGATGCAGGACCTTGCCCTGGTTGACCTTCATGCAGTTGTCACAGCCCCACCTCTCCAACCTATCCAGCTCCTTCTGGATGGACCCCTCCCCTCCAGCATGTCACCTCACCACACAAACTGGTGTCCTCAGCAAACTGGCTGAGTTTAAACATCACCTCAACCCTTCAGAAAGCACAAGAGACGCCGTTTCCAGTCCCCTTTGGTCAACCCTCAGCACCTCCTTAGAGGTTTTCCCACCTTTTTCCCCAATTTATCTTGATTTTATGGGTTTTAGAGAATTTTAGAACCTCATTCCGCTCTTTGGCTTCTCCCTTGAGCTCCAAATCTAAGGAATTCTGCTGAAGTTTGAAGCTCTCCTGAAGGATGAGTTGGAGCCTGGGATGGGGCACATTCCTCTGAGAGCGAGGACGGAGCAAAAAATTCCCCCTCACCCCCAGAGTTGATTTTTGGGAGGTTTTGGGGACAATTTGAACACGGAGGAACCAAAGTGGGAGAGAAACGTTGCGTCAAGCAAGATACGTTTGACCAACTGGGCTGAAAATCAAGCCCAGTTTGGCCCCAGGGAGGGACCACGGGGAGTTCTGCTTTCTGTCCACACTCCAAAAAAAGCTTGAAAAGGTGATGGGGGAGAAAAATTATAAGGTACCTGGTCTGAAGTCCCCCACGGGTGTCATCGCCCCAGCGACGGAGTAAATTCCTGCCAAAGAACAGAAGGGAAAGGGAGTTGAAGATGAGGGGAAGATCCTCCAACCCGTCGCCGGCGCTTCTCCTGATCCCACCAGTGAAGAAGCTGCTGATGGTTTTGGTGTTGTTGTTTGGTTTTTTTAAGGCCTGGCGTGGAGTTCGCCCCCCCGAAATCGGGGTAAAATCTGGAGATCTGGGGGTCTGCTGAGCCAAGAGGGGGATCTGCAGGACCCTGAGCAGCCCGAAGGTGTTTTGTCGAGAGCGCGAGGACGCGCTTGGCCGAGACGCCCGCCAGCCCCCGAAACACGTATCAAGGACACGCCAAGGACACGGGAAGGGGGAGAGGGGGGGGGGAAGGTCCCCCCAGTTTTACCTCCTTGTCTCACCAGCCTCTTGGTGGGCGCCGGGGGGGGGCCCCAACCAGTTGCCGTAGGTCTCCTGCTGGGCCATGTTTGCCGGGGTTGACCCCGCGCAGGCGCCCGGTGAGGAGCTTCAACCCCCCCAGCAACCCCTTTTGGCCCCGAGGTTTCAGTTCCCTCTCGGCGCCGGGGCGGGGGTGACACGTAGGTGGGTGGTGACATCAGGCTGTGTCCTTCCCCCAGCCAAAAAAAAAAAAACAACCAACCCACTTTTTGGGGGACCTTGGGGTGGATTTGGGGACGACGAGTCGGTTTCGGAGGGGGAAAAAACGGCGGCGCCGGCAAAGCTCCGGCGCCAACGGGAACCCGGAGGTGGGTTTGGGGTTATTTGGGGGTGGAGGGGGTGTTGGTTTATTGTTATTTTCAGGGTTTATGGACCAAACCACCAGGGTGGCAACTTTGGGTGTCAACAGGGTGAAATCCCAAATTTTCCAGTGGAGCCAGTGCTGGTTGGGGCAGGGGGGGGACGACAGTAATTCACCAAAACAGGCGTCACGCTTCGGCACCCGCGCGTCGGGGATTTGCATAACCTGCCCCAAAAACACTCTCACACCTCATCTTCACTTGTCCCTCTTCCCCTTTTGGGGGGTTTTTGGACCTAAACTGTGGGAAAAAAAGAAAAAAAAAAGGTGCCCCCGGCCCCTCCTCACCGCCGCCTCGCCTCGATTTCCGCGGGTTTCGATTCGAATCGGGATCGAAGCGCTTGTTTTATTCATTATTCCCCCCTTGATGAAGCAGCAAGCTCAGCACGATGGCAGAACAGCTCCCAAAATGTTTAAAAACACCCCCAAAAATCTCTAAACACCCCCCCCCAAAAAAAAAATAACACCCCCAAAGTCTTTCTCCCCTCCCGTCACCGCGCTGTGGCCGGGCGCGCCGCTCGCGGGAAGGGCGGGATGAATTTTTGGACACCTCCTCCATCCCCCCGAGCTTGTGTTGGGTTTTTTTGCCATTTTTCCATGTTTTTCCCTCAATTTTGAGAGCCCATTTGGGGGGGGGGAATGGGGAGGGGGGTGTATCCACTAACAGCTGCGCTCGCAGATCCAGAACTTGGGGCTGGAGCAGAGAGCGTCGTTCCAGAGGCCGTTGGAGTAGATGGTGGCGCAGTCCTCTCCGTGTTGACCTTGGTTGTTGGGTTCTCCAGTGTTCCAGAGCCTGCAGGATGGGGGGAGGCACATCATTTTGGGTGGAAAACTCTCCTTTTTGGGAACTTGTTGGGTTTTATTTGTCAAGGGGGGGGGGGGGGGATAAACTGGTCCCACAGCGTCTCCCAGGGAGGGCAAGAGCCCCTCAAAAAAACCTTCTCCCTCTGTTCAGCACCACGATGGAATTTCAGGGGGTTTCCTGGATTTGTTTCCCCTGTTTCATGGAGAAAAATGGCTCCAGTTCCCCCCAAAATCCCAAGAACTGGGAGAACCATTAACAACCATGTGGGAAAATGGCTCCAGTTCTCCCCAAAATCCCAAGAGCCATGAAAAATCCTGCAGGAAAATGGCTCCAGATCCCAAGAACTGGGAGAACCATTAAAAATCCTGCAGGAAAATGGCTCCAGTTCCCCCCAAAATCCCAAGAATTGGGAGAACCATTAAAGATCCTGCAGGAAAATGGCTCCAGTTCCCCCCAAAATCCCAAGAATTGGGAGAACCATTAACAATCCTGCAGGAAAATGGCTCCAGTTCCCCCCAAAATCTCAAGAACCATGAAAAATCCTGCAGGAAAATGGCTCCAGTTCCCCCCAAAATCCCAAGAACTGGGAGAACCATTAAAGATCCTGCAGGAAAATGGCTCCAGTTCTCCCCCAAAATCCCAAGAACTGGGAGAACCATTAAAGATCCTGCAGGAAAATGGCTCCAGGTCCCCCCAAAATCCCAAGAACTGGGAGAACCATTAAAAATAATCCCTGTTCCCACCTCATTTTCAGCCCCAAAACCAAGTGGGTTTTGGCGGGAAAACCACCGGCTCCTTTTCCCTCCTCCCACCATTTCCAGGCCCTTTGGTGGCACCAAATCTTCTTTCCGTGTGGTTTTTTTCAGGGCTCTGGTGAGGACCTGGGGTCTCTTTTTGAGGGGAAAAAGCTCCAAAGGAGGTAAAAAAAGGTGATTTTTGTGTGGGGAGGTGGTTTTGTGTCAGAGGAGGGTGGAAACGTACGAGAAGGAGAGGGAACGGCCCGTCACCCACTCCCAGGAGCCTTCCTGGTCCGTGTCGCTCAGACCCAGCCAGAATTCCCGGTTTTCAAGGATGTGATTTGACAGAAATTTCTGGAAATGGAAGGAAAAAATCACGGGTGAGGAGGGGAAGGGGGAGGTGGAACAAAAGGGACTCGCTGGGGACACCGGGAGCCCGTCCCCGCGGGGCCGACGGGGACGCGTCGGGAGAGCGACCGAAACGCGACGTTTCCCGTGGGAATATTGGGGGGAAGAAGCTGGAATTCCTCATTTTGGGAGGAAAAAGCTGGTTTTTCAGACAAATGGTGCTTTTTGAAACCGGGTTTCCCACCTAAGGGGTGGGGGGGTTGTTTGAATTGGGGTCAAAACGCCGAGTTGCGTGGGGTCGTAACTTTGCGACTCGTTCTATAATTGGAGCGTTTTTAAGTCATTTTGGTGATTTTTTTTAAGGCGTTTCTAAATCATTTCTGGCCTTTCTGAATTTTTCTGGCATTTTTAAGTCATTTCTAGATCATTTTTAAGGCATTTCTAAATCATTTCTGGCATTTCTAAATACCTTCAGTCATTTTAAAGTCATTTCTGGCATTTCTAAGTGATTTCTAAATATTTTCTGTCATTTTTAAGTCACTTCTAGATGATTTCTGGATCGTTTTGTAATTGCTAAAGAACTTCTTAATGATTTATTAATGATTTATTAATAATTTATTAATATTTTCTGTCATTTCTTCATCATTTCTGTCCAATTTCTAAATTTTTTGTCCTTTCCAAATAATTTCTCTCATCTCTAAGTCGTTTCTAGATGATTTCTTGATCATTTCTTCATCATTTTGTAATTTCTTAATCATTTCTTCATCATTTTGTGATTTCTTAATAATTTCATCATTTTGTAATTTCTTAATCATTCCTTAATCATTTCTTAATAATTCCTCTAATCCTTGATAATTTCTGTCTAACTTCTAAACCATTTGTCCTTTCTAAATAATTTGTGTCGTTTCTAAGTCATTTTTTAATAACTCCTTCATCATTTCTTCATCATTTTTGTAATTTCTTAATCATATCTTAATCATTTCTTAATCATTTCTTAATCACTTCTTAATAATTCCTCTAATTCTTGATAATTTCTGTCCAACTTCGAAACATTTTGTCACTGCTGAATCATTCCTGCCATTTCTGGATCATTTCTAGATGATCTGGGTCCTTTCCAGGTCCCTCCTGTCACTTCTGGGTCATTTCTAGATCGTTTTGAGACATTTTGGAGCCGCGAGTCGCTCGCGTTGAACCTCCAGCTTGGGTGGGACTTCAATATTCCTCTAAACTCCTGGAATCTGGGGGGGTTTTTACCCTTTTTTGGGGGGCATTTCTCAGCTTACGTTTTCCTGCTCGGAGTTGACGACGGCCAAGAGGGCGTTGAAGCCACCACAGAATTCCTTGGCAGCTGCCCAGGATTTGGTGGAGCCCGAGAAGAAGTAGCAGGTTTTGGAGAACTGCTCCCAGCCGAGGGACATTTCAGGCAGAGGGTTTCTGGAGGGGGGTGGAAATGGGGGAAAAAAATCAAGGGAGAAGGGATGGAGAGTCCCCTCAACAAGGCCGCCCACCCCGAGGACTGGGCTGCTACCCAGGGGGACCTGGACCTGGGTGGAGGAACCTCATGAGGTTCCACCAGGGCAAGTGTAGGAGCTGCACCTGGGGAGGAACAAGCCCAGGGAGCAGCACAGGGTGGGGGGGACCTGCTGGGGAGCAGCTCTGGGGACAAGGACATCAGGGTCGTGATGGACAAGAGGGTGACCATGAGGCAGCAACGGGCCCTGGTGGCCAAGAAGGCCCATGGGCTCCTGGGGGGCATCAGGAAGAGTGTGGGCAGGAGGGCTGGGAGGTTGTCCTGCCCCTCTGGTGAGGCCCCATCTGGAGAAGTGGGTCCAGGTGTGGGCTGCCCAGAAGGAGCAGGAGGTGCTGGAGAGGGGCCAGCAAAGGGCCACCAAGGTGCTGAGGGGACTGGAGCATCTGGGCCATGAGGAAAGGCTGAGGGACCTGGGGCTGTTGAGCTGGAGAGGAGGAGACTGAGGGGGGGTCTCCTGAAGGCTGCTCCAGATCTGCAGGGGGGTCAGGAGGGTGGGCCCAGGCTCTTGTCAGCAGTGTCCAGGGACAGGCCAAGGGGCAACGGGCACCAGGTGGAACATGGGCAGTTCCAGCTCCCCATGAGGAGGAACTTGTTGCCTGGGAGGGTGGCAGAGCCCTGGGCCAGGCTGCCCAGAGAGGCTGTGGAGTCTCCTGCTCTGGAGACATTCCCAACGCGGCTGGTTCCTGTGGGATCTGCTGGAGGTGCCCCTGCTCTCCAGGGGGTTGGACACTGGGTGGTCTCCAGAGCTCCTGGTCCACCTCACCCCTGTGACTCTGAGCCCTGGGCCAGGCTGCCCAGAGAGGCTGTGGAGTCTCCTGCTCTGGAGACATTCCCAACCCATCTGGTTCCTGTGGGATCTGCTGGAGGTGCCCCTGCTCTCCAGGGGGGTTGGACTGATGATCTCCAGAGCTCCCTGCCCATCTCACCACTCCGTGACTCTGTCAGTGTCCCCCCTCACCTGAGACCCTCCGTGTCTCCTCCAGCACCGTGTCCAGCAGCCCTGACACCCGGCTCTGCTCCCTCCTCAGCTCCTCCAGCTGCCTCAGAACCGGCCCCACCGGGTCCCGTCCCTCTGTGGGGAGAGGACAAACCATCTGAACCCCCATTTCTGTTTTTCCCTTCCCATCCCAAGGGTGTCCTCATGGTGCAGGACACGGTTCTCCAATCTTCAGGGCAGGGTAACCTTGAAGGTCTCCATGGAATGAGCTTTTTGGTGCTTCCCAGCAGGCTGAGAAAGGCTTTTTTCTGCTCGTATTAGAATTAATTACCTCAAACTCATGATCCAACATTGGAGCAGCTCTGGAGACAGGTTGGGAGAGTTGGGATTGACCAGCCTGGAGAGGAGAAGGCTCCAGGGAGACCTTGGAGCAGCTTCCAGGGCCTGAAGGGGCTCCAGGAAAGCTGGGGAGGGACTTTGGCCAAGGGCAGGAGGGATGGGACCAGGGGGGATGGCTTGAAAGTGGCAGAGGGAGCTTGAGGTTGGAGACGAGGAGGAAATTCTTCCCTGGGAGGGTGGGGAGAGCCTGGGCCAGGGAAGTTGTGGCTGCCCCATCCCTGGAAGTGTCCAAGGGCAGGTTGGATGGGGCTTGGAGACACCTGGGCTGCTGGGAGGTGGCCCTGCCCATGCAGGGGGTTGGATTTAGATGGTCTTTAGATCATGGAATGGCTTGGGTTGGAAGGGACCTTGGAGACCACCTAGATGATCCACTAGATGATCTTCAAGGTGGCTTCTCCATCCTTGGAAGTGTCCAAGGGCGGGTTGTTTGGGGCTTGGAGACACCTGGGCTGCTGGGAGGTGGCCCTGCCCATCCAGAGGGTGGGACTGGGTGGTCTTTAGCTCATGGAATGGTTTGAGTTGGAAGAGACCTTAAAGGCCACCTAGATGATCTTTAAGGTGGCTTCTCCATCCCTGGAAGTGTCCAAGGGCAGGTTGGATGGGGCTTGGAGACACCTGGGCTGCTGGGAGGTGGCCCTGCCCATGGTGGGAGTTGGATCTAGATGATCTTTGAGGTCTTTTCCAACCCAACCCATCCCATGATTCCATGACATTCTTCCCTCTGAGGGTGGGGAGACCTTGGGAGAGGCTTCCTGGAGAAGATGGAAGTGTCCAAGGGCAGGTTGGATGGGGCTTGGAGCCACCTGGGCTGCTGGGAGGTGGCCCTGCCTGTGGTGGGGGTTGGATCTAGATGATCTTGAAGGTTCCTCCAACCCAACCCTTTCCATGATCCAATGACTAAGATCAGCTCCGTGCACTCCTGGTGCACAGGTTTGGAATCTTTGGAGCATCCACCCAACGCCACGTTTTGGGAATTGAGGAGAAAGACCCAAGTTAAGGATTGTCCACCAAAACCAGACCCTCACCCAGGACACCGAGACGATCCAAGAGCTCCTTCCTGACCTCTGCTTTGCTCTGGGTCACCTTCCACTGCACGTTCTGCACCTCTCGGGACACTGGAAGGAGGAAAAACTCCACTTTTGACCCCATTTTGTTGCTCCCTGCACCTGGGACTCAGGATTCTGCCCAGATTTCCCCCAAAACCACCTTTTCCTCGGCGTACCGTTCAGAAGTTGGCTCTGAAGCACCTTGAGGCCACCAGAGAGCTGCTGATCTAGGAGGAGAAGAAGAGAAACCTCAACACAAGCCCCAACCACCTCTGTCCTGATGGGAAGTGGCTTCAGTTTGGGGTTTTTTTTCCTGGAAGAAGCACCCTGGGAAGGTCCAGGGGGGAAAATCCGTGGAGATACGGAGGGTGAAGTGGGTGCCAGGGAGACATTTTGGGGTGGGATGTCATACCAAGGGTGTGTTGGACATCTGAGAGGTTGTGCCAGGCCGAGGTGTGACTGTCCTGGCTCTGTGTCCGGGCTTGACCCAACGCTTCCCACATTGCGGATACTGCAGGAGAGGGACAGAGCCTTGTTCTCCAGAACTTCCTCCTTGTTCTCCAGCCTCTCCTCCTTGTCCTCCAGAACCCCCTCCTTGTTCTCCAGAACCTCCTCCTTGTCCTCCAGAACCTCCTCATTGTTCTCCAGAACCTCCTCATTGTTCTCCAGCCTCTTCTCCTTGTTCCCCTGCCTCTCCTCCTTGTCCTCCACAACCTCCTCATTGTTCTCCAGCCTCTCCTCGTTCTCCAGAACTTCCTCCTTGTTCACCAGCCCCTTCTCCTTGTTCTCCAGAACCTCATCCTTGTTCTCTGGCCCCTTCTCCTTGTTCTCCAGCCCCTTCCCCATGTTCTCCAGAACCTCATCCTTGTTCTCCAGCCCCTTCTCCTTGTTCTCCAGAACCTCATCCTTGTTCTCTGGCCCCTTCTCCTTGTTCTCCAGCCCCTTCCCCATGTTCTCCAGAACCTCATCCTTGTTCTCCAGCTCCTTCTCCTTGTTCTCCAGAATCTCATCCTTGTTCTCTGGTCCCCTCTCCTTGTCCTCCAGCCCCTTCTCCTTGTTCTCCAGCCCTTCTCCTTGTCCTCCAGCCCCTTCTCCATGTCCTCCAGCCCCTTCTCCTTGTCCTCCAGCCCCTTCCCCTTGTCCTCCAGCCCCTTCTCCTTGTCCTCCAGAACCTCATCCTTGTTCTCCAGCCCCTTCCCCACGTTCTCCAGCCCCTTCTCATGCTCCAAACCCCACCCATGGGCTGCCAAAGGGCCTTCAATCCTAACTCAGAGTCACATTTTGCTCTATTCCCTGGTCTTTCCCCCCAGTCGTGCCCTCCCTGCGCTCTGCAGGGATGATTGGAGCAAGGGCCACGTGGTGAACTCACCTCTCTGGAGACTGACCACGGTGAGAGCTGTGAAGACCACGAAGTCCAGGGCCAGAAGGACGTAGAGCAGCATGACAGCTCTCTCCAGGGACAAGCCTGGGACACACACCACTGCTGGGGTGACATGGGACCAGGTGGCCCTAGATAACCCCCCCACACCAGGTATTTTCTTACAGAAGAGCACAAAGATCCCCCCAAAAGAACCTCTAGAGTGGCTCCACCATCCTCTTCTCCACGTTCCAACCCCTTTTTCCTTGACTGGGACCCAGCGGAGGAACCAGGCATCAAAATTTGGCTCCAACTTCCAAGGAAGACCAGTTGAAGAGCTGGAATCCTCCAGTTGGGTGTCTCTGGGTGCCCAAATCCATCCCCTCACCCCGATACCTCCTTTGGGAGCTTTTCTCCTCTCTGGCTTCTCCAGCTCCATCCTCTTGATGAAGCTCAAGTTCTTGTAGGTGCTGTCGGTCCCTTCTCCTGGTGT